>JAWZYT010001045.1:67500-124369 GCA_034508575.1 Petrolisthes manimaculis | reverse complement strand
AAAAAGATTGACACATTCAAACATTTCACGAGATATGTATATAAATGAGAACAAATATTTATAGTAATAAAGATTGACACGTGCAATAAAACAATTCACGAGATTGATATATAAATGAGAACAAATATATATATATAATAATAAAGATTGACACATGTAATATAACAATTCACGAGATTAATATATAAATGATAACAAATATATATAGTAATAAAGACTGACACACATAGTAATACAATTCACGAGATATGAATAACAAACAATATCATAACAAAAGAGGTTAATCCATTTGATAGAAGAGAGAGACACCTGATTGTCAAAACATACTCATAACTCCCAGACAGACAGACAGACAGACAGACAACCAGACAGGAATTCATCTACCCATCCATGTATCCATCCATACAGACAGACAGACAGAAATCCAGACAGAAAGTCAGACAGACAGCCAGTGAGACAGACAGACAACAAGACAGAAATCCATCCATCCATCCATTTATCAATCCATCCAGACAGACAGACAGACAGACACAGCATCAATGGTTGGTTTGATTGATGTGTGTGTGTGACCGACATGCCTGGATACCTTGAGTCCTTACGGTGTTTTCCATCCACTGATTCACTCACCCTAACTTATTGCTCCTATATAATGTCACTCACTCACTACACACACAAAAAATGTATTGCCAAGCCGTGATGATGAAGAGCTCTCTGTGGTCAGTAACGGTGTGTGTGTGTGTGTGTGTGTATGTGTGTGTGTGTGTGTGTATGTGTGTGTGTGTGTGTGTGTGTGTGATATACATGTATGTTTTTATGATATGATTTGGGCGTCTATGCAAAAGATATAAATAAATAAAACATACAAACAAATTAAATATAAATAACACCTTATGAATATATTATCCTGTATACATTTATGTTTTAAGAGAATGGATTTACAAATATATAATCTACTCGTTCGTGTGGTAATAAAAAAAAAAAGAAAAAAAAAAAAAAAAGACAAGATTGGTCCTCCAGAGAGTCTTGTGTTCGTAAATCTGGAGCAACTGAATCCTCTTAACTACTCGAAGCAACAGAACACCATTATTTTTGTTAACCTGGGCCTGTTTCCTGGCATACTTCTGGAGGAATCAAGGCACTCCAATGTGTACCAAAAGGGTATTACCATCTTAAGTGCATGAGTCATCGCTTGCATTTCGCTCCCTGTCTTGTACGTGTGTGTGTGTGTGTACAAGCGACACCCAATACTACTCCATGCGACAAATGACATCTACACTCCAACACCAGCTACACCCACACACACCACCACATCACTACACCCCTATCACCACAACTACACTCCTTTCACACTCACACACATACCACCACACTCTAAGTAACACACACACACACACACACACACTACACCTCCTCACCCTCACCACACACTCTGATCACCACTACACCCTTATCACCCTATACACACTACATACACACACACCCTGCTTTTCCCCAACCAAACCAATACCCACAGTTCCTTCCCCTCACCACCGACCCTCCCCCCTTCTCCCCAAGACGAGACTGACTGAGAGGAGAAACACGTGTACGGGAAATACCTTACATGAACCGTGTCGCGTCTAAGAATCTACAGTGGAATATCTTTTTATCATTATTATTAATATTTATTTTAAAATATAGGATGGCTACTGCTTCCTCCAAACTCTTCCCGGAAACAACAAAATCACCTCAATGTTATTAATAGGGAATCTGGTGTTTCGTGGCATAGTTTGGAGGCTTCATTCAGTACCATACCTCCATCTCAGTTTCTAGGTATGTACGGTACCATCAAGAGTAGATTTAGAATGTTTTCACTGATCCCCTTCAGAGGAAATTGTTCTCTCCCTGTTGCTTCATACTGTGGGTCCAATTACTTACATGCATTATCCTTCAATTGATATTTTCCCTGATATTGGCATCCTGCAATTAACAACACCACCACACTCTAAGAACTAAGTTTTCATATATTCTTTTTTCTTTATCATAATTCACTAATTTGCTCATACTCTATACACCAGGTGGGGGTATGGATAGGGGGCAGGGGGGTAAGAGGGGGTCACGGAAGATATAGAGAGAACAGGAGGAGGCACAGGGGGAAAGGAGGGGATCACTGAAGACGGGTAGAGGGGAAAGGGACGGGAGGGGTTTAATGGATAGGGGTAGAGCATGGAGGGAGGGAGGGAGGGATGGGATGGGGGTAGAGCAGGCAGGGAGGGAGGGAGGGATGGGGTGGGTGAGGGGGTCAGGAGTGGTGAGGCCTGACTGTGGAAATAACATCACGTCTCCTCGTCTCAGCTCCAGGAAATGTTTGTGATAAGCTGGTGTGTGGAGGATTACGAGACCCTGTGATCTAGGGAGATAAAATTGGAGGTATATGAGTCCTTCAAATATTGCCACGTAACACTATACCTATAGGGAAGGAGCGTGTTTCGTGGCATAGTCAGGAGGAATCAGAAGCCTCCAATTCTCATACACGATCACACAGGGTCATGAGTGTACAGTCGGCAGGCGACCGCAGCAACTCAACCACTAACACCACAACCGACAACACCACAACCACTACCACTACCAACAACATCAACAACACAACCACCAACAACACCACCATCACTACTACCACTACCAACAACATCAACAACACAACCACCAACAACACCACCATCACTACTACCACTACCAACAACATCAACAACACAACTACCAACAACACCACCATCACTACTACCACAACCACCAACAACACAACCAACAACAACAACACAACCACTATCATCACTACCACCAACAACACCAACAACACAACCATTACCACCACCAACAACACCAACAACGCAACCACCACCATCACCAACAATACCAATAGTTGTAATTTGGTAACAGTAAAATAACATAAAATATCAGTAAAATTACGTAACAGTAACCTTAAAAAAATCGCTATTTCAGGGACAGTGTACGAGAGAAATACAGATAATAATAATAATAATAATAATAATAATAATATATCAGTGCAACGGGAATACAGAATGACACTCAGAATGTACTGTATTGTAAAAAAGAGAGTCGTCTGTGTGTGTCTGTGTGTGTGTTGCAATGAGTTAATGAGAACACTGTCTACACCACACATTCCTAGCGGATCCTAAACCTCCTTCTTCCTCCTTCTTCCTCCTTCTTCTTCTTCCCTTTTCCCTTCCTCTTCTTCCCCTTCCTTCTCCTCCTCCTCCTCTCTCTCTATGTTTCGCCCTCTCCTTCTTCTCCTCCTCTCTCTCTCTCTCTCTCTCTCTCTCTCTCTCTCTCTCTCACTACCCTCCCTCTCTCTCTCTATTCCTCCTCCACCACATCTCTCTCACTTCCCTCCCTCCCTCCCTCCCTCCCTCTCTCTCTCCCTCTCTCTCCCTTCCCTCCCTTCCTCTCTCTCTCCCTCCGTTTCTATTACCAGTAAATTTTGTCATTCATTTTTTTCAGAACTAATCATTTTATACCTACAACTACCACTGGTGAGTCACTGGATAATAGAGATAGAAGAATATAGGTGAATAAATGAATAAATTGATAGATAGATAGGTAGATATATGGATGAATAATTAGATAGATAGATAAATGGATAGATAGATAGATGGATGGATAATTAGATGGATGGATAGATAGATAGATAGATAGATAGATAGATAGATGAATGTATAACTAGATAGATAGATAGATGGATGGATGGATAATTAGATAGATATATAGATGGATAGATGGATGGATAATTAGATAGATAGATGAATAGATATATAGACAGTTAGTTTGATGGATAGATAATTATATAGACATGAAGAGAGAGAGAGAGAGAGAGAGAGAGAGAGAGAGAGAGAGAGAGAGAGAGAGAGAGAGAGGGTAACTGTGTTGGGGTGAGGGTGGGGGGGGGGGGTCATGAATCAACAGGAAGCAATAAACACACACACACACACACACACACACACACACACACACGATATCATGATCTTGAAAAAACATGTCAGTTTCCCCACAGAAAATCTCTTAGTCTCTCTCTCTCATTAGTCACTCATTAGTTTCTCTCTCTCATTAGTCACTCATTAGTCTCTCTCCTTTTAGTCTCTCTCTCTTTAGTCTCTCTCTCTTTAGTCTCTCCCCTTCCTTTTAAATCAATCAGTATCATATCAAAATATAATCATACGACAACAACACCTTACGTCAACTCAACCCCCTCAATTATTATTATGAGGTGCTGCAAAATCATACACGTGTTTTTTTTTTATCACCAAATTATTAACTACAATCAGTATTATATAAAAATATAATCAAACAACAACGACTCCTTACGTCAGCTCAACCATTTAAGTTATTATTATTATTATTATTATTATTATTATTATTATTATTATTATTATTATGAGATGCTACAAAATCGTACACGTGTTGTTCTTTATTGCTAAGATATTTATTTACTCACATGTATAAAAAAGTATAAGTTTTGTTCAGATAAAGTATATAGTGTACAATGACTGGTGTTGTTAGGGTGTAGTGTTATAGTGTTAGGGTGTAGTGTTATGGTGTTAGGGTGTAGTGTTATGGTGTTATGGCGTAGTGTTATGTAATGGTACAAACTAGACAAGGTGTTATATTGTTGCTTCCTGGTATTATTGTGGAGACGAGGGAGGGAGTGAGGGGGAGGAGAGAGAGAGAGAGAGAGAGAGAGAGAGAGAGAGAGAGAGAGAGAGAGAGAGAGAGAGAGAGAGAGAGAGAGAGAGAGAGAGGGGGAGAGAGGGGGAGAGAGGGGGGAGGAAGAGACTGAGAGGGGGAGGAAGAGAGTGAGTGAAAGAGGGAGGAAGAGAGTGAGTGAAAGAGGGAGGCAGAGAGAGAGAATAAGAGTGAGAGAGGGAGAGACAGAATGAGAGGGATAGGAAGAGAGTGAGAGAGAGAGAGAGAGGAGGGGAGAAAGACAGAGAGAGAGAGAGAGGAGGGAGGGGGGTATACAGAGGCGCCACATAATACGACCAAGTGAGTTAATAAAAGAATAACAGCATTGTGACGCCTGATGCTGCATGAAGCTACACTCACTCACTCACTCACTCCTCTCCTACATAAACACCTTCCCTTACACCCCCTTCATTTCCTTCCTCTTCCTCCTTCCTTTCCTTCCTTTTCTTCCTTTTCTTCCTATTTTTTCTTCCTTTTCTTTCCTTCCTCTTCCTCCTTCCTTATCTTTTTTCTTCCTATTTTTCTTCCTTTACTTTCCTTCCTTTTCCTCTTCCTCGTTTCTTTCCTTTTTTCTTCCTATTTTTCTTCCTTTTCTTTCCTTCCTCTTCCTCCTTCCTTATCTTTTTTCTTCCTTTACTTTCCTTCCTCTTCCTCGTTTCTTTCCTTTTTTCTTCCTCTTTTTTCTTCATTTTCTTTCCTTCCTTTTCTTCCTCGTTCCTTTCCTTTGTCTTCCTTTTATTTCTTCCTTTACTTTCCTTCCTCTTCCTCGTTTCTTTCCGTTTTTTTCCTCTCCTACATAAACACCTTCCCTTACACCCCCTTCATTTCCTTCCTCTTCCTCCTTCCTTATCTTTTTTCTTCCTTTTCCTCGTTCCTTTCCTTTTTCTTCCTTTCTTTCCTTCCTCTTCCTCTTCCTCGTTCCTTTCATTTTTTTCTTTCTCTTTTTTCTTCCTCTTCCTCCTTCCCTTCCTTTCCTTCCTCTTCTTCCTTTCTTTCCATTTTCTTCCTCTTCCTCCTTCCTTTTCCTTTTTCTTCCACTTCCTCTCCTGTCTTTTCCTCTCTTCCTTTCCTTTTTTCTTCCTCTTTCTCCTTCCCATTCTTTTTTCTTCCTCTTCCTCCTTCCTTTTCTTTTTTCTTCCTTTACTTTCCTTCCTCTTCCTCCTTTCTTTCCTTTCATTCCTCTTCGACCAGTCATTCCTTCTTCTCCTTCCTTTCCTTTCATTCCTATTCCTCCTTCCTTTCCTTTCTTTCATCTTTCTCCCGTCTTTCACTCTCCTCCTTCCTTTCCTCCTTCCTTTCACTTCCTCCTGTCTTTCCTATTTCTTCCTTCCCTGTAGTGTCTTTCTTTCCTTCCCCTTCCTTCCTCTCTTCTTTTCCTCACCTTCCTATCCTTCCGTTATTGCTCCTCTCTCTCTCTCTCTCTCTCTCTCTCTCTCTCTCTCTCTCTCTCTCTCTCTACTAAATCTCCTTTTTCACAATAAATCTTTTCTCTCTCATACTGCCTTCTTACCTATACCAATCCTAGAAAATAACACACACACACACACACACACACACACACACACACACACACACACACACACACACACACACACATACCATCACACCACCAGGACCTACTTATTTTATAGGGTAAGTGAGGAGGAGCGAGAAAGGACTGTCTTGTACCCTACGTAAGCTGTCACTCTCACCTCCTACACCACAGTCCAGATATACAACACACACACACATCACCTTACAACATATATACACACACACATCACCTTACAACTCACATACACACACACACCACTTTACAACACACACATACACACATCACCTTACAACACACACACACACACATCACCTTACAACTCACATACACACACACACCACTTTACAACACACACACACACACATCACCTTACAACACACACACACACACATCACCTTACAACTCACATACACACACACACCACTTTACAACACACACATACACACATCACCTTACAACATACACATACACACATGCTCATTTTATATTTTAAATCCATAATTAATAATGTTTAATATATATTTTCATATAGGCTAATAATCCAAACAATATATATAACACAATATTAAATATAGAAAATAATTAATAACTATACAGCGTAACCGAGTGAATCAAAATATGACCAAAAAAAAAAAAAAATACCTTTCTACTGAACTGGTTAAGGGACCCTGTGATGTAGTCAGAAAATTGGAGGTAAATATGTCCTTCAAACATTACCACCACGAAACACCACCTATATGGAAGGAGTATGTTTCGTGGTATAGTCAGGAGGAATCAGAAGCCTATAATTCTAATCCATGATCACTGGATTCTTAATTACCTCGACTTTATGGGGGTATTACAATGTGGGTAAATTTGGAGCCACTACAAATTCCTCCAAACTATTCCAAGCAACAGGTCTCCATTATTTTTGTTCATCTGCATGGTATTGTTTCCTGGCATACTTTAGAGGAAGCAAGACACTCCAATGTACCAAACGTGAATTACCTCCTTAAATTATACAAAATTCACGACGAGGCAGCACCCACTCACTCCCTCATGTCCCTCACGTCTGGACATAATTATACACCAATGACAATGTGGAGAAAATCTGCTAATTCACTCCCCAGTCATGACACAACAAACAAACACACCACTTCGCCTCGGAAAAATATCACTGGTTGTTTTGTTTAAGGGACATAGTCAGTGATGTAGTCAGAAAATTGGAGATAGATGAGTCCTTCAAATATTGCCACGAAACACACACACCTATACCTATATGGAAGGAGCTTGTTTCGTGGTATGGTACAGGTGAAATCTGAAGCATCCCATTTTCATACACGATCACAGGGTCCTTGAGGGGGAAGTAAGTATATACAGTGTTGGTAAATCTGGAGCAAATTATTCCTCCAAACTATTCCAAGCAACAGAATACCATTATTTTTGGTACATCTGGTCCTGTTTCCTGGCATACTTTGGAGGAATCAAGGCACTCCAATGCAACAAAAGTGAATTACCCCTTTAACTTCATCATAATATTATAATCTGTTGCAGGGAGCCCAACGAAGGGGTCGACCCCCTCTTAGTAAACCATGTCAAGAAGTAGAGTAAACACACACACATAATATATAATAAATAACACAACCTCCTTCCTATGAGTATGTGTACAGTCGGCCTCAGGAATTCATATACACCACTTGTGACATCAAGGGTTCGTAACAACTCGAAAACTTAGTACATTAACTTCCCACCACCAAATATTAGTCATTAAAACTACTAATAATTAATTGTATCTTGGTCAGCAGGACAATGCCTACAGTATATAATTATGTGTGCAGAATATACACTCCTTTTTAACCAGTCCTATGTTTACGAATTCCTGAGGCCGACTGTACAACGATACATATACTAATGTTTATAGTGGCACAAGCGAGTAATATATAGAGCATTATTAGCCCCACAAAATATAGCAGCACACATCATTATTCATTGTACAAAGCAAAATGAACGTATATACCATTAAAGTGATTGAATTGTTGTATATGCATAAATATAGTACTGTTTGTATATGACTATTATTCCATCGCACAGAATGAAGATATACCATATACCAATACCTATACCATTACCTCTCTCTCTCTCTCTCTCTCTCTCTCTCTCTCTCTCTCTCTCTCTCTCTCTCTCTCTCTCTCTCTCTCTCTCTCTCAAGGAACTAGATTGTGTCATCTCCAGAAGTATATGTGAAATGTTGTGATGTCAGATTGACGTTAACACACACACAAACACACACACACACACACACACACACACACACACACACACACACACACACACACACATGAATTCCTTGGCCATGCACACACATACACACACATGCACACACACACACATGAATTTTTGAAATTTGATGAATTTAGATAAGAGTAATCGAATTAATTCTCCCTATACATTATAATAATATCTAACAGTCTGGCTTACATATATATACCCCTGAGAATATTATCACAGGTATTTCAAAATCCATTAATTAATATTTCGCTAACGAAGACCTGAGATGCATCATGAGAAATCTTGGGTTATACCGATTCACCACAACACTTTGGGTATTTTTAGAATTTCTTAATAATTCGCATACGATGGTGTTTGTGGTGAGTATATGTGTGTGTGAAGGTGGTGGTGTGGTGTTAGCTAAAACATAAAGGTGAAGTGTGTGTGTGTGTGTGTGTGTGTGTGTGTGTGTGTGTGTGTGTGTGTGTGTGTGTGTGTGTGTGTGTGTGTGTGTGTGTGTGTGTGTGTGTGTGTGTATGTGTGTGTGTGTGAGGCTTATATGTGGGGTACGTATGTGTGTGTGTTTGACGTGATTGGGAGGCTTGAATGTGGTGTGTGCGTGACTGTGTGTGTGAAGATGGTAAGTGAGTGTGTGTGTGTGTGTGTGTGTGTGTGTGTGTGTGTGTGTGTGTGTGTAATGTCCTGTAAGGTTCTAATGGCACTGCTGACAGGTGGTAGGTAGGCTGGTAGAACACAATATTTTTTTCTTGTGGCACTCTTTCCTCACCAGTTAAGATCTGGAGTAAATATTTATTCCTCCAAACTATTCCAAGCAACAGAACACCATTATTTTTGTTCATCTGGTTCTGTTTCCTGGCATAACTCTGGAGAAATCAAGGCGCTCCAAAGTAACAGAAGTGAATTACCCCCTTAATTAAAGATTGGAAAGCATTATCACTGAGGACCGACAATGATATTATTACAGCAGAAGAAACCTACTAACTCCTCTGTCTTTGAATTACTATGATTTATTTTATTTTTTACGCACAAAAGATCGATAGTTTGAGTATCTATATATATATATATATATATATATATATATATATATATATGTAAAGTCTGTACTACTCCTACTTACACTCCTTCCCGTATAACTAGTTAACTATCACGGAGCCAGAGAGCAGACAATAAAAGTGGAAACATCTAAAAAATCCTCAATGTAAATAAATTAAGGACACCGCTCCAGATGCTCCTGCCAGACCTACGCCTTGGTTGTGTTCCCCATAACCCTGAGCACGAGGAGGTGAGAAGGAGGGAGGAGGCACGGTGATTGAGGGAGGTGTGGGAGAGGGTGGAGGCAGGGTACTTGAGGGAGGTGTGGGAGAGGGAGGAGGCAGGGTGCTCGAGGGAGGTGTGGGAGTGGGAGGAGTCAGGGTGCTCGAGGGAGATGAGGGAGGTGAGGGAGAGGGAGGAGGCAGGGTGCTCGAGGGAGGTGTGGGAGTGGGAGGAGTCAGGGTGCTCGAGGGAGATGAGGGAGGTGAGGGAGAGGGAGGAGGCATGATGCTCGAGGGAGGTGTGGGAGAGGGAGGAGGCAGGGTACTTGAGGGAGAGGGAGGGTGTAAGAGACGCCTTGCTGCCTTGACCCGCTTGTGTCTTCTGAAATGAAGCTGATCTGAGAAGATGACTTTCAGTTCTTGCATTATCCCTGACATATCGTATTAACTGTCGTCCGCATTACTCTGGTAAGATGCTTCACGTGTTTCAGTGCAGGTACCAAAAAGGTTAAATGAATGACAAGACCTTTCACATACGAATATAATTATTGAACGTCGTCAGCACCGTGGTGAAATTATGACGTCTTATGTACGGTACGGCACATTCATATAGTACTGCATCTGTTAATTCTGAATAAAAGCCAGATATTAGATCGCATTATTATGTATTCTGACCAACCTGAGACATGACTTAATTCGCAGGAACCTATACTTTTTATTATCCTCTGAGTGTGTGTGACATAGATTTGGGGGGACCAATAGGCAGTATTTCACACACTTCGTGAAATGAAGCAGAAAGGAATCAATAAAAATTATACTTCTGTGACGGACCAGTTCAGAAATTCAGAGCAGTTACAAGGAGTTCCGTGAGGGTAGAAGCGTAGGGCCTTGTACTACGCCACATGCCATCACCACACACACACAGACACACACCCACACGTTGCCTGCACCCTTCCATGTGGCCCATCCGACTCAGTCCCTCACTGTCCACACAATTTCCACCGAAGGCCACGCCCGCCTGCCGCTGACGTGGCTGGGGAGTCTGGCATCACCATATAAATACGGGTGAGGAGTGCGTTGAGGTCTTAGTCGGTTCACGTCTGCTGTTGTGTGCGATATTAACATCGCTTCTACTAGTCTACCCACCCACACACCCTCACCGCTACCATGAGTTCCGGTGAGTGGCATAACAGTGAAGATAACACAAGTGACATATTACGGTGATAGGCAACATTTTTCTTTCAGTCCTGGAGTATGTTTTGTGTACATAGTGTATAGCCGTGTTACACATAGATGTATGTACTCTGTTTCCATTCTGCTCTAAGTTTAGTATAAAATTCGAGATAATATAAGTCACGTACAGAACCAACTAACCAATCGCCAACAGAGACCTTCCCCCCTAAATAAAATAATAACACACGATTCAAAAGAACTTTTGACTGAAAAGATCTTTTTTTTTCAACAGTTTAGAAATCACTTTTGCAAGAACTGTTGAAGAAATACTCAATTATAGTGTAATGTCCAGGTCTTGGAGCGCTTTGTATATTTTGCAGCAAACAAATATATAAAAAAGTATATAAACATAAGTCGAAATCTACTGCACAATCCTGAAAGTTGCTACGAGTATAACACGAGAACGTCAAGGATGGGATTGGAACCTATAACCAAGGTCTTTTCTAAATTGCCTATAACATTACTGACTATATTATAACTCAACTTCTACTCCTCCATTTCTGCAAACACGTATAATTAAACTTCATTGTACCACCCATCAAATATCCCAATAGACTACAGCAGCACCATTATTTAATATTTGAAAACTGCACCACTATATTTAAATACTCCACCACTCACCTGTCTTTGCTTTTCAAGGCATAGGTACAGTCACGAGCACTAATAAATATACAGCTCTGGTTGAAGCTTTGAACAGGCCAAATTCACCAACGAAGTAACTCCAATGGAGATCTTATTGTGCATTTATTTACTGTCTCTAGGTATTCGAAGCACCATTGAATACTTATTAGTGCTTGTGACTGTACATTGGCATTGGTTCCAGCCGCTCCACTCATCTAATATTGGAATACAGTACACTCGCAATCCAAAATACATATCCAGGCTTGCTTGGAATAGTCTGATTGAATATCAATAGTATGTCGATTAATTCGAAAAAATAACAAGACCTGGATACACATTTTGGATTGCGAGTGTACAGCCAAGGCCGATAGTGCTGGACCAGGGTCCAAAGAGTGTTGGAGAGTAACTGAACAGAGTTCGAACAAGTGAATTTTCCAAACCATTCTCAACTTTGAGAGAGGTTTAGAAGCTCACTTTTTCGAACTCTGTTCAGTTGGTCTCCAACACTCCTTGGAGCCTGGTCCAGCACTATCAGCCATGGCTGTACTTACCTGGGCTGGCCTGGAACATAACAATCCCTCTAATGATGCGAGTTACTCGTGTATGTTACCAGGAAAACTGATCTCATGATTGTTTATGCCTTCAGCCAATCATCAATCATCATCATTATTTATCCCTCCAAAGTTTTACATGTACCGTAATCATTCGCACAGTTAAATCACCATTATGCATTGTGTTTTATGCGTTGTATCTGTATAATCTGATTGGCTGTGGTGTTGTGTAGGAATAATAATTATAGTAATGATAATATATCTACTCGTAGATTTTTCTGAGATAGGGATATGACACTTCGATAGAAATTAATAAACAAAGGAATACAAAGCAATAAAAACATTCAAAGAGCAACACACCTACGTAATGGTCCAAGCAAGGCTGTTTGTTAACTAGGGTGAGGCAAAGTCTAGCAAAGAAGAAGGCTCCTCCACACCCAGCACTCCCTCAGTCAAAGGTAGCTGGAAACTGGAAAGGAGATATCATGTTGTATGGAAACACTAGCATAGAAATGTTATAGGAAAGTGAGCACGCAACATATAAACTACAGTACAGTATGTCTTTCCTACTAACTAATTAAAACATGTTTATCATTCTGTTAGCTTGCGTATGTCTGAAATAAACAGGAAGATTAAATTATTATGTAATTTTATAAATTTTTGGTGGCATGTAGCCTAATGGTACAGAGGTGAGCAGAGCTAGCCTCTGTGGACTACTGTACTGTGCATGTTATTGGTCCAGTATTTGGAAATTATTCAATTGGATTAATAAAATGCAAGATAGGGAGTGTTTGTCAAATACTTCTCTAGCGTTTCTTAAGTCTTAACGGTGTGACTGTTGACAATGCCTGAGGGTAGACGATTCCAGTTATTTCTTACTCATTTAAAGAGAAAAAACTTTGCTTCAATAGAGCGAGTGAAAATGTAACTACATCATCTTAAATCCCTTATTATTGGAAGTATTTGTTTAATTAATGGTGAAATAGTTGAGCACTCAGCCTTTGAATATCGTATGTTGTAAACCTCTTTTAGAACTCCCCTCCATTAACAGCTGAACTGGTCAAGTTCTTTTAATCACTTTTCATACAGTCTAAGGGCAATTTTAGTCACTCCATGCTGTATCTCTTCTAGTTTCTTTATGTCTCTTTTGTAGCACGATGACCAAAGTTGTACGGAGTACTCAGAGTGGATACTGACATATGAGACTGATATTTCTCACTTTGACTGCAGTTACTTATCCCAACTGCTAGTTTATCTATAACCATGCTGTTCTGATGCAACTTAAGAGTAAATCCAGTGTGATACTGACTTACTGCAAAGAAGACTTGGTGAGGAGTGGTGTGGTGATATTCATTCGTGTATTTTTCAGAAACCGTTGAAGTTAAGGAGGTGCAGGAGACCAAGCAGGAGGAGACAAAGAAGGAAGTGAAGGAGGCAGTGAAGGAAGAAGTAAAGGAGGACAAGAAGGAAGAAGTAAAGGAGGACAAGAAGGAAGAGTCTAAAGAGGAAGCAAAGGAGGAAAAGGAGGTAGAGGAGACTAAAGAAGGTGAGATATTCAACAAGGGAATAATTTTACATGTTCACAAGGTTTACATACCGTACAATCCAACAAATGCTTACACTTGGTCTACCCTGGCTCTCTTTGTCATATTTTAACCAGACAATACATTGACCTAAATGTTTGTGTTAACACGTACAGAATAGGGTGGACATATATTCTACTGAACAAAAGTCACACTGGTTATGTAGCTCACCGAGGCAATTGGGGAACAATTTCTTTAGAACATTAATTTTTTCAAATAATATATGAGATCACTGTTATACTGGCTAGGTGTATAATATTAACCAGAGTTTGTTATTTTAAACAGAAGAAAAAGAAGCAGAAGACACCAAGGAAAAAGAGGAAACCACCCCAACACCTGAGACCAAAGAAACCAAGGAAGCCATACCAGCAGCCGAGGAAGCCAAAGCTGAAGCAGAGTCTTAACCTTTCTCACACACCAATGACAATCATGTCAGCTTTATTAGCTTAGTCAGGTTTTATCAGCTTTTTTATCCTTGTACTAAAGCATTATCACCAAGGTAGAGTCTTTGTGGAACAATGTTCTTGTATCCTGATGTGTCCGTAATTTATTTTGGCCGAACAGTTGTACTCCCATATTAAAAGTACATGTACAGTACAATGAAAATTATTCAGGAATGTGATGGCTCTACTTTAGCTTTAACAAAATTCAATGCTTTAAAAACGAGGTAAACAAAAGCTGTTCCTTGATACTACTCCACATTGCTCATGTAGGATTAGTGAGAGTTGATATATGACTGTGGCCTGATTCTGTACTTCTATGCAGCTAGCCATATTATTATACGGTAACTTCATCATTCTTTGTAATGGATTCAAACATTTTTCATAAAATAACGCTTCTTAAAGGCCGACAACAAACCCCATCATTAATCATTAGATGGTGTGAAAATTAACATAATAAAGCTGTAGGAACTTAAGGTTTCAGCCTTCAATCAAGAGTAAGTTGATAATCAAATAACTCCTCTGGACACACACATGTATAGCAGCCTTCAACACAACATATGCCATGTTATTATAAAAGTTCTGTTCAAGGTTGCCTTTTGAGAGTCTGTGAGAATGAGAGAGAGGATGGCAGGGAAGGGCAGTAGTTAATACTTGCCACAAGTGCTTAATTTATGCCCTGGAGTTGAAAGTACTGGTCGCACTTGTTACAGCAGGTCCTTGTAACACTGATGCTGTGGGATCAAATACTTGGTACAATTATTAGTATCCATATTTTGTATCCCACCCAGGACGGAGGAAATGGAATTAAGGCAACCTGTTGTATTCATACTTACATTAACACAACCCAGATTTCTTGCTTCATACATATGTAAAGAGCTTGATATACCATTGCACACAAATTTATACGGTATGTGTATACAGGAATTCCACTATACTCCATACTAGATTATCTACATATTACGGATTATGATCACAACTGTGAATTGTGTGACTTTGCAGTACAATATCTTCTAAGAATGCTCCCAAAGTTGTAAATTACTGGAAATGCCAAGTTTCTGCCAAGAAATTTAGAGTTGAACATCCAATAATGTGTTATACTGTACTAATACCTCTTCAGTAGTATCCGATAATTGAAGGGAATTAGTCGTATTACTATTAATGGTATTGTATATTTGTCAGGCAGTTTTAAATTCTGGACAATTTGGACCCATATTTTGTTTAAAAGATTCACTTATAGGATAACCAGAGCTAGTTTGTAAGGGAAGATACTGTCAGGTATTAACATATTCCCTCTAGTCTGACAATGTTGAGGAAACAGTTTGATGTTAATAAAATATTACACTACACCCGGAATTTAAATATCATTATTCATACTGTTCTTAATCAATAACAGTTTAATCTAATTAATTAATTATAGCAATAATATAGTTTCATAGTATGTCAATGCATAAAACTTTTGTGGTATTTTAGTACAGTATCCTTTCAGTATTAGTTAAATTTACTTATGTGTTTTTATGGATAATAGTTTGAATACACTGTGATGAAACAATTAGTACTTGGTTGGCTCCTCTCCCTATACTTTAAGTATAGTCCTGAATTGTTTCTCCACTTGGCTACACCTCACTTCACATTCCCTTATAATGTAATAATATGCCTTTGTTGACACTTGATGCAATGCTATAATCTCAGGCTTAAGTTGAAATACTAAGAGCATCCTAGTGCCAGACAGTAGGGGTCTTATGGCACTAATTCAGAAAAAAACAAAAAAACAGTGGGAACTAAATGGAAGAATGAGATAGTTAGGGAAAATTGTACTTGAAAAAAGACCACTGTGAAGACATGTCATTAACTATACAGTATCAAGGCAACAGAGATGTTCAAAGATTCATGATGAGTGTCATTTAATTAAGACAAAAGGAACATCAAGAAAAAGACAAAAATAAAAAGTGTGCACATTGGCAATGCAACACAGGGGACAGTTATATAGCTGTAGTGATGACAACTAAGCATCAGCATGTGGAAATAAACAAAAAATATATAAAACATACATTATGCCACAAGGATGACTCCTCAACATCCATAAAATCCTATGGTGGCTTACAGTAAGGGGTGGAATGTAATATCAAGAAAGATACAGTACACAGTTTCACAAGTTCAATTGTGTATCAAACCCAGAGGAATAATTTACCCCAAAGGCAAGTATTGTATACGGGTGGTAGAAGAAATCAGGCAAAAAAAAAGGGAAGATTCATACTACAAACTGGGCTATATATGGGGTGAAAGGCAGGTAATGGACAAGAAATGCACGAGGTGTGAGAGGTCAAACATTGGGACTTGCTAATGAGGTCTATCAAAGAAGATGGTTGTTTGAGGAAAAAAAAAAAAAAAAGATGGAAGGGCCAGCCATCAGGTGGCTAAGATCAGGACCAATCAATCAAAAGATGCAGGACCGGAACTGGGCACCACTAACAGTGAGGGAGCACTAACTTCCATTCAGAAGGCATGGGTAACTTTAGTGTGGCTAACTCTGTTTCCCACAGTCAGTTATGATGAGAAGACTCATATACAGTACCGATTAACTTTGGTTAGTCTAATTTAACAGTACTTTGGGAACTTGCTTTATTAGGTACATAAAGAAGCCAAACTGTTATACACTTATTTGAAATACACACTAAATGTGTCATGTGGATTCAATGGAATATTATTTAATGTAATCACTAATCAGATATAATTAATCAAACAAACACAAAGGTTAAAGCTAAGCTTGACTATTAGTTGTTGGAAAACTTGTACAGTACTGTATATCTAGCTATTATAAGTATAAAAGTAATAACCATTTGTATCACACTGATGCAAAATCATCCATATGTGCATGAGCATGCCTCTAAAATACATGAGTCAACCACACACTTCCATTCTTTATCTTCCAAATAAAGGAAACATTAACTTGCATGAAAATTATAATAAATCATTGAACTTGAGACAAACAACAAATAAGTCTCAAGTAATGCATTCACTGCATTAAATGACATACAGAATACTGTATGGCAAATTTCTAGTGATACATACAGTACTCTTCTAATATGGGTTGCACCAATACAATGTCAATACAATACACACATCAATTCTATTCATATAACTTTTCCACAGCTGATTTCTGGTACACTATACATGCAACTTAAGCCTGAGGATAGATTCTCTTGTTGGTAGATTGGAAGGCCACTGATTACTCTTAAGTATACCAGAAAACAGACACTTTCAGTGGTACTAATAAGGAATCTGTTTTTGGCATAGTTTGGAAGAATCAGAGACCTACCGATTCATCAACATGAAAATTTCCCCTTAATTAAACCATCCAAAGCAAAGGTGCCTACAGTACTGTGAATATGACTGACATGCATACACACCTTTTCAGACTTCACTTCACAAATTTCAGATCCATGCAATAAGTTCAGAACCAGTCACATAAAAGCTCTGTACTTGAGAATATCATGCACTGCTGGAATTACAGGCCAGTATTCCTAGTCAAACCCATAGAACTTATACACTGCCAAAAGTGTAAATTCCCACAGATCTATACTGGTGTTTAATGAACCCAACAGGATTTCAAAGTAACTCTTAATATCACAACCAATTGCTGTTTTTAAGCTCTGTGGTACTGTTTGGCTGCCTAATATTTCAGCCCAAACAACTAGGAATGCAGTTAAAAATAATTAATATCCTAACACATAATCATAATGACCAGTTCATGAGAAGTAACATAAATCATGCCCTAGAAGAAGCCCAATTGGGTAAATTCTTCATATTAAAGAAGTTAATGCAATGTTTGATACAATAAGTATTCTTTTTCCATAGCCATCCCTGTAGTGGTCCTCAAATGGTGCTTATTGTTTACAAACTTTCTAAATTGCAAGTCATGCACTACTTTCATATTAAATTTAAGTGAATAGAGCATACATCATTAGCACATGCAATTCATATTGGAATTTATCTTGGGTTAAGTGATGATGATGATTGGTAAGATAACTCCATTTCTGACCAGGAAGTATTAGACCTAGTCGTGGCCAGATGCAGGCCATAATCTGGAAATGCATAAAATTTGCCAGATGTAAAGGAGTCACAAACATACTGTACTTTTTAATATGAAATTCAGGTATGGACGGAAGAGGACGTGGAGCTCATAGTCAGAAATTATGTATCACTAGTGTATAATTATGAAGTCATCATATACTGTACATCCATCACCCAGCCCATAAATATTCTTACTTATAACTGAGGAACTCTGATACACAACAAGCTTGCACCAACACTGTATACTATACAATCACTTTTAATTTCTCTTATTGCTTAGTCTAACAAATTTGAAGAACAGAGAAAAGTTATTATTCAGTACACAAGGTCTACCAATATTAATATGCTCCACTTTGTGGTCTTGTACACTTGATGTGCTGCATCTAAAAGCTCCTCCTATATACTGTACAGTTGCAGAATATATTTTTGATATCCACAGGGGTGAATTAACTCAAATTTTAGTGTCTTCTGTCCGAAAGTGAAAGTAGACAAGATTCTATACAATAATCCAAGCTGTGGTTTTTACTACAGTATTTTATGTAGTTTCTTATTCACAAAAACACTAATATTGATATACCACATGAAAACACATCTCTGATATATATTCTAGTCACCACAATGTGTCAAAACCTATGTCTGTAACTGTACATATTGCATGGCACATTTAGCAAAGATTTCATTAGAATCCTGGTTATAGGAACTGTGAGTAGGAATAGGAAGGCGGTGCCAGGTGAAGATGAGCAGAAGG
Source organism: Petrolisthes manimaculis (assembly GCA_034508575.1). Taxonomy (NCBI): domain Eukaryota; kingdom Metazoa; phylum Arthropoda; class Malacostraca; order Decapoda; family Porcellanidae; genus Petrolisthes; species Petrolisthes manimaculis. Next base: position 105,327 of record JAWZYT010001045.1, on the reverse strand, counting down.
GTGATCTTGAGTTGGTCATAACGCTGTGTCTGAAAAAAAGATGGCGATTGACATTATGAAGGAAGTTTAACTCATTCCACTCCAAAGAATACGTTCAAATAATAAACAATGCAGCCTAAGCCATTAACCTTTTGTTTAATCAACTCAGTAAGGACTAGCATCAAGGAAATACATGTAGTGGGAAAGAAGCTAAGTGGGACTCATGTTAACATTAAATGCTCTATTGGGTAAAAGATTGGCTTGGGACAAGATGGGTACGAGGTGAGGGAGAGTGCAGGGAATTCAGTAAGGTCAAATTGGGATGGGGAACAAACAACAGCAAACTGGAACAGGATGGCTAGCTGATGAGTGGAGTCAGGGTTAATTAATCAAATTATGCTGGATTGTGTCCAAAACCCATAAATCTTGCAGCACTGACTGAACAGGGGAACACCTTTCTACCATCAACAATCCATGGGTGATTATGGCCCAGCCATGGGCAGGTTAAGGCAGTTTCCTTGTGCCTATTATGATGAAAAGGGGAATGGTTGGGAGTCACAGTAGGTTAACTAAGTTTATTAGAGCTTTATATGATAGGGATCAGTTTAACATGAGCTGTGTTGGCACAGACTGAAAAAGTCCACAGAAATACCTCTACCGGTACCTCAAGTAAGAGATAAACCTGAGGGTATACAAGGAACCATATTTTTGTACTATGCTACATATATATTATGGTACTGTAATTTACAAACTGTATCTGAAAGTGCTTCATACCATATACAGTATATATATTACTAGCAGCGATACCTGACGTTGTCCGGGTGAAGATCCTACATGTGATTTTTGTCAATAAATTTTCTCTAATTATTTTTGTGTGAACTTATTAGGAGGGTAGGAGTCCATTATCCGGTGTGGTTGCTGGTCCCCCAGAGAAACCATGCCAGCTTTACAGACACAAAAGTTATCCATGACGTAACTACAGCAGAAGGTGGCATTGTAAAAGCCACGATTAAATAGCAAGGTCCGAGTGGCGAATTGGGCTGCAGGGGTACTGGGATCGAACCCCCCCCTCCATTGGTCATTTTAAAACTTTTTTTTTATTACATAAATATATAATTTAAAAAAACTCAAAAGAAATTATAGAAAAAGAAAATACTGGTTCAAATAACATATATATACTGTATACTGTATATATAATTAAAATAAAAGTCAAAAGAAATTAAGTAAATATTGTCAACAGGAAGAAGAAAAAATATATGTTGACAAATAAATTGGTGACTAAAAGAAAGAATGGAATAACCAAATATATACACAAAAATGTACCATACTGTTATGTCAAATTTATGTTATGTTACGTTACGAAATGTTATATTATATGTTATGCTATGCTAGGTTATGTTACGTTATGTTATGCTATGTTTGGTTAGGCTACGTCATGTTATGTTACGTTATGATATGCAATGTTTGGTTAGGCTAGGCCACGTTATGTAAGATGTAAAGATGGAAGATAAAGATGTAAAGATGGAAGAGAAAGGTTTAAAGATGGAAGAGAAAGGTGTAAAGATGGAAGAGAAAGGTGTAAAGATGGAAGAGAAAGGTGTAAAGATGGAAGAGAAAGATGTAAAGATGGAAGAGAAAATGTAAAAGTGGAATAGAAAGGTGTAAAGATGGAAGAGAGAGACAGAGAAAGGTAAGTGTAAATTTACCCTGAGTAAAATGTAGCAAAAAGGCACCGGTATGGACATACAGTACATGTATAAAGTTAACCCTGATTACATTCTTTGTTTGATATGCAATGACTCTTTAAAGTATGGTGGTGGAACATCCAACATGATAAAACACATATCAGAAATAAAAAAAGTATTTTATGATAGTACGTAATCGATAATGTACACTGTGATAATTATAATAGTTGTGATAGTATTGTAGAATTAATTTAACATTCGCGAGCCAGGGAGGGTAATAGGTTCCAGAACCGGTTCTGGCAGTTGCGCCAGTCAGAAACACGGAACCGTGAGTACCGAAGAAAACGGTTCCTGGCCACCCATAATGAGGTGGTTCGAACCCTCCCATTGGTTATTTAAAAAAAAAATTGTAGGCCGAGAACACTTCCAAGGTTTCACCGATCAAAATCATATAAAAATTTATACTGTAGGTCAAACGATGCAGCCTTGCATAGCGGCTAAACACACACACACACACATAGACAGTGTTTTATATAATTATATTCAAATACTCAGCTGCAAGTTTAGAAGCTTCATTAGCATATCTGTTTGGAAGAGGAATAAAACTATAAAACCATGAATAAAGAACTCAGCACTGCATTTGTAAACACATTTAACAGCTTCATGACCAACCACTGAAACAACTAAGAGATACAGATGACTTCAACTCCAGCCACTATAGGAATCTGAACCTCTGATTTGTTTCAACACACAGCATTCCAGAGGGGCCGCAGATATATGACTAAGTGACAGGAGTTAAAAAAGAAGTTATAACACACCATGTAGCAGTTATATGTTATTAAAGCATGTATGAAGCAATGATGAAGAGAAGAGTAACAATAGCATTAAAATACTTACTGAAGCTGTTATAGGTTATGGCAGCAAATGGGGTACAACAATGGTGTTCTGTAGTACCATACCACTACTGGAAATGGATTGGCTGCCCTCCCTTAGATGGTCTAGCTAAGATAGCCCAGCCCCTGGCCCCAGCACCCATTAGTGGAGTCAATATTGGATATAGATGCTAGATTTATATCATGACCTTACAAGAACTGCCAACCTGCCTTCTGGTAACCTCTTATCACCAAGGAAACATGGACTTTGATAATACACTAAAGAAACATATCTGTGGCTATATATTTCATTCATTGGACACAATACACACCTCATGGTAACTGGATATCATTGACACGTAGTCTTCCAAGACAATACCACAAAGGAAAGGGATGGATTAATAACCAGGTCCATTGAAATGTCTGGCATAATCACCAATGGTCACTCAAAGTATCAATTAATCCTATTTTGACTCAAACCAGGTACTGTATATTAACTCCTTCCTTACACAATTCCTCTCCCCTTACTTTCTCCCTAAGCACAGTTCAGTGTTAATCTTTCAACTTTCACCTGAGCAAAAATTGGTGCTACAGATTTACAGAGCTTGAATTAGTAATTAAGGTAAAAATCCTAAAAAACAGTATCCTCACCAACTATCCTTTTATAAATGAAGCATTTCCACATGTAGAGTAGACATTATATGATAATAATCACAATTCCAGCTATCACAGTAATTACCATGCTCCCCTATGATATGCTCTTGATATGTATTTATATTGTCTCACCACAAATTTTGGCACACCTGACTCTAGAGCACTGAGGAATAGCCGAGTCAAAAGTAACACCTTAAAATCTTTATTCACCCTATTGAAATATAACCAACATATAATAGTGACAAATTTATATACTGTACAAAATTTATTACTGATGGATTAGTCACATTATGTGTACAGTAAAAGAAGCAAATAATAACAGACATACCGGTAATTTCCCTCTAATAATTTGGGACCTCCTGAAAACAAACTGCATTGCCGTAAAGTATCTACATATCTAATATGATAAGAAACAGTAATGTTAATGAATACCTCTACCAAGACCACCAGACCTTGATTAGACAGCAAGATAAAAGCATAAATTGATGGGAAAACATTTCTGTACGGATAGCTATTGGTAACTACAGCAACTTCCAGACAATGTACACAGCTATGCCATATACAGCAGGTTTTATGTTAAATGACAATGATAGCATCTAAACATAATTACTAGGAGCCTTTGTTAATTTGATTTCACTTTTATTACAAATCAGAGACACAACAGCAAAAATTTCATGATCACACTGTTATATACTGTCTGGTGGTTCAGCTTACTGCTATCTCCTGCACTTACTTTGCAAAGTCTATGAAAGTACAATTTTTAGATTAAACTTTAACTTTTTAACAATCTAAGCTGAAGCACAACAAAAATGTTAGTATGTATATAACATAGTTTAAAAATACTTGGCTTCAGGCTAAGAAAAGGGAGCCACACATTCACGATCTTTTGGACGAGAATTTAATTCACGGTTATTTACTGTATTCGGTTAATCGAAAGTGCTGTTTTAAGTAAATATATGTCAATTGCATGACCATCTTGATGTGGAGTTATGGCTGAGTTCCACAATAGTCCTTACTTAACAAAAAGCTCATATACAGGATACCTGCAGTTGTAAATTCTAACATGTTTCATGTTTCAATAATAACAACTCCCACTTTCAGGAATAGAACACTGAAATCACATTACTTCAGAGCATAAGTCAGAGAATTATTAAGGTATAGAAGCAATCCATAACTTTTAGTGAACTTGGAACATATAAAGTATGAGCTACTGTAAAACTGTCCTTCATGAACAGTACAATGGCATAATGTACTTCTTATAAAACTGATGAACACATTGCTGTAGACCTAAACTGGGTCAGGCAGTGATGACAATTACCAGTACAATGACTCTACGTACAGCAACTATACATCTATGAAGCCACTGTAGAAGTCCCTTGGCCCATTATGGGTTAGGGTGATCATTTGGCAAGTGGAATGCTCCAATGGGAATAGTGTGAACTCAGAATAAACCAAGGGGGTGAACATTAAAATGAGCACAGGAATTAAAGTACAGTACATTCCCATTAGAGTTTTGTATGAAAGCGTGCCTTCGAGGTATCCTCATTTTTCACACACATCCACACACTCACTCCTCTTGAACCCACACACATCCAATGTCCAATCACAACAGAATATCATGCATTGAATATATAATTCACACATGTATAGTTTGTAGTATGGTATGGAAGAATCAAGTCTCCACTTTGTTGCTAACAGCATTACAGGCATTTTACCAGAATAACTTTATGTAATTTGTTTTCTTTTTATTATTTATACAAGGATGTGATGCAAACACTTTATGGGCTCATGCTCCTGAATAATAAAGACGAGAGTTAAATTAATACACCACCATAAACAAACTGTTTACACTGACAACCTAATGCTGTACAAACACTAAATTTTCACGGTAGCTTTGCCAAATCCCAACATAAAAATACAAATAATAAGATAAAGTTAATAGGCTGTCCAATGTAATTGTTAGATGCTCAAAGTAAAAGGAAGAAGAAAAGCACTGAAAAAAAAAACTCTGGGGGAAACTAAAATAGCCATGAGTCATCAAGGCTCATTATTTAATTAGTGTGATTCATTCATACCAATGAACTCGGACCAACACCAGAACTGACTTTACCATGATAAAAAAAAAAGTGAACCAGGAATATGAGATATAATGCTATGTATCACATTCACTCATACAGCCTACACATATGTCATTTTGTAAGGGGCACAACTGAACACTATAGCAATAAAAGGAAGTAAATATATTAATTATCTGTACAGCAGTGTTGAGACAGGACCAAGGAAACTAAATTACTGTACAGAATAGTCATATTCATTTATCTTTGTAAGTACTTATCAACAGTTCTTGAAGGCCTGTAAAAATACTCTTTTACTAACAAAAGGACAAATAGTAACAGCTGTCATTGCTGCTAGTAACCCAGTACAATAGTGGACTGGGAGGGGACCTGGGAATATGACCCCTAGAAAAAAAAAAAAAGTGTATGTGGCTTAAAGTAATCATATGGAACCATTAGTTTAGGCTGGTTTCACATGCCATTTTTTTCAATGCACATCCACTCATTTCAACTTGTGGCACTGTGGTAATCCTACGTACAGCAAATCACCTGAACTGGTCCACCAATCAGTATGATATCGAGGTTCACTTCAACATTAAAGTGGTGTTTCATATCCAGCACTTATGGTACTGTACAAATGAATGAATGACTACATTATCATCATTAAGCCACAGTAGTCACTAATCAAGATACTGTATTGCACTGAAAACAAAATATACTCCACCAAGCTGAGAATCAAACCCATGTCACCTTCCTATGCTGCCACATGGTTAGACTCTGGAGTGTTGAAACAATCCAAGAGACACCAAACCACTTCATGGATCCAAGTCTAAGGGCAATCTTGCTAGTCAAACACAAAGTGTACAATTAAACAAGTAGACTCATTTTAGCAAACCTGTTACTACACCTGCTGTGATTTAAAATATCACATACTGTACTTGACACCACAGTCTTCTTCAGACAATCGTATTTTGAAGCTTACAATCTCTCCCTTTAAGAACTAGGATATTGGATGCATTACCCAAGTGGGGCCTGCTGGTTAGTTAGTTTGAGTAATGATTGAGTACAACCCTGACAGTATAAATACTGTACTGATGTCATTGCTGCTGCTGGCAAAAAAAAAAAAAAAAAAAAAAAAAAAACTGTATCTGGGCCTTGTTATTAAACCTCAAGCATGTTTGTAAGTGAGTAAAACCCTGAAAAGGGTAAATGTAAATGAAATACCACTGACAGAGCTAGTATTCAAATCTACCTCAGACTGACTACTGAAAATTCTTGAAACTTGAAATGAACAATACATTGCACTCATCCTGGCATGAGTTTGAAACCCAGCTCCATCAGTCATATATTTCCAATCAGACATTAAGCCTGGCAATACCAGTTATATTGAGGCTATAAAAAAGGATTCACATTCCACCTTGGGAGGTGAGCTGTGGGGTGGGGACACGGAGGATTGGTGGCTGTCGTGGGCGACAAGCGGCAGCCAGGGTGGTGTGTGAACCTCCAGCCACAACCAATGCCAGACCACCAGACAGCACCGTCAGCACCCACACCGTAGGGATGGTCAACCCGTACATGGGGTTCATCAGGGTCTGACAGGAGGAATTTTACGGTAAATTTCCAAAACCACACATTTTGTAGCATTTAGTATCATCTCCATCATAAACAAATGTGGTACAAACTTGTACTTATGAAGTTCAAAAATGTTATCTTTAATATGAATTTCTAAATCAAATGAGAGGTAGAGAACAGAATGAACATACTGTACAGTATTGGTTCTTAATCAAATCTTGGTACTACTCTGCAGTATCCAAAAATAGTGACATCTATACCTACCCCTTCAAAAGCAAATGTGCAAAATTATACAGTACTCACAATTCCTGAAGCAAGGAGGTGGCAGAGAATTACATAAGCCAGCTGTAAGTAGGCTCGGCGGTGTAATGCATTGAAGAAGAGGACACCCCAAAAAATATGAAGTAAAGTGAAGGCCAGACTGGTCACTGCTGAGGCCACAAAGAAGTTAGCTGGGTCCCCCTTCAGCCCGACAGTTCCAGGGCCAGTCATATCAGCCAGGACATTCACCAGTGAGAAGGCTCCAGAGATGATCCCAAACCCAAGCCCAGACACTGGAGTGATTGATCATAAATGGCATTAGTGATTGCAAAGACAACATGAATTTGAGCCATATGTCACAATAAAAGAATATAAGGATAGCAGGGTACAATAGTTGACAAAATATACAGTACTGTACTTCATTATGGATGATGCTGGGATGAGGTGGCACATATCACAAAGGGCAGGAAATTTTTATAATGATACTATTCAATGCATTCTGGTAACTCTTTGAGGGAGTCCATTCTCATGTCAGCCTAAACAACTTTTGGAAATAATGTATGGATATGGACTGGCACCCTCTTCCATTATGAAAACCTTCCTTATCCCTATGTGATGTAAGGTAGGCCCAGATTTGGACTGCAGTCTCTAATTTTTACCAATAAAATATAATTTTTAATGTGCATGAATTTAATCGTTTTTTAATTCCAAATACAGTACTCCCTCGTTATCGACGGGGGTTAGGTTCTTAAGACGGCCGTCGATAAGAAAATCCGTCGATACCACATTTGAGTATAAAAAAAATTCCTTTACACATAAACATAACATATTAAAGTACTTTACTGTACAATATATATATATATTATATATACAATTGGACCTCCAAATACAGATATGGAAAAAAATTAACAGAAGATCAGAGATATCCGAGGGCTTAAATTTGATGTGTATGACTGACTGTCTGCCTGTACACCCACTCTCAAAACTATGTGTGCTTTCACTCGTATCTCTGGTTCCCATACACAGCTAATGACTAAAAATAACTCTAAACTTGAGCCCAAAGTATGGAAAATGAATGTTTATAAAGGTTGTTCATTCTAAAAGGTTAGGCATAATAGCATGAGTGTAGTGCGTGACGAGTTGACAAGTTCAGTTAACACCAATAATTCATGAGTTTCTACTCATACAATCACATTTCCTTAGTTTATATTAGTTATTCTTTGTAATTTTCTCATACAATCACTTGCACTTTAAACCATATCAAATGTCTGTACCGGGATATGTGTTAAAAGTATGAAAAATGCCCGTATTGAGAAGTACAGTTGAACCTCGTTATTTCGGACTAATAGGGGGGAGAGGGTGTCCGTTTTTGCGGTTTGACCGTAATTGCGACGAATTTTTACGAGGGGTACGAAATAAAAATAAAAAACAAAAAAAACGTGTTTGTACAAAAATTAACACAAAATACAGATATATCTACATAAATAGGTATGTAGTGATGTGTAAATAATATACCTAAATGTTATTTACCTTGTGTGGTGAAGAGATGAGTTTATATCTTGCCGTGATCGTATAGTGGGACGTATCAGAGTAGCTATTTAATACTGTTTAATAAAAACAAGAATGATGTAGTGATACGCAACCACTCCAAGTCTCCAACCCGCGCTTGTAAAGATAACAAATCACGCATGCGTGGTAGTGGTCTAGGTGGTAGGGGGAAGGGGGAAAATAACGGGATATCGATTGTTTACATTTTATTAGCCATACTGTACTCTGGTGTTTCCTTCTCCTTTATCTATTCGAGAAACATCTTCCTTCTTTCTATCGAAGGATATGGCCTTCTGTTTTGTAAATGCACCACCTGGCATGACTGTTGAAGCTAGTGGTTAACTCGTTATTACTAAAAACGAGATAGTCACACAAGTTGACAGGGCAGGTTAGGCCTATATTCCCTTGACCTTGAGCTATAGGGTGAATCGAGACCGAGGATAGGGGGGGGAAGGAGTGCGGGAGAAGTGGTGGCAACACACACCCACGCTTCACAGATGAGTGATATAATTTCCTGACAAGTTCATTATGATTTCACTCGTTTTGTATAAGAACTCCTCGGATTTATTCGAGAGTCAACTGTATATATACATAAATAGGTATGTAATGATGTGTAAATAATATACCTACTGTATAATGTAAAAAATATAATAGGAAAAAATAGAGAAACCAAAATTCAGACAAAAAAAAATCTCCAGCGGATTGTGTCCGAAATAACGGGGTCCGAAATAACGAGGTTTAACTGTAGTTCACTATAAAGGGGTTAGTTTTATCACAAGTGTATCAAGCCAGCGTGAGTGACAGTGGTGTAGAAATTTCAGTCATCACTAAAACTCGTAGTTGAATTTTCATTCGTGCACAAACATTCCTTAGTTTGTATTAATTAATTTTGGTAATTTTCTTTGAAAAATCACTTCCACTTAATATTAATTTGCGCACAGGTATGCCTAATAATAGGTGTGAGAGTGTGGATGGCCGAGCTGTACGTGAATCATGTAGGCATATGTGACGATACAACCGGAAAATCCCCGCATAGGCTACTCGGACACCAAAATTGAAATTTTTATTACCACTTTAAAAATTTCGGACTATTGGGATTGTGTTGCCACCACTTCTCCCGCGCTCCTTCCCCCCCTACCCTCAGTCTCCATTCACCCTAGCTCAAGGTCAGAGGAATATAGGCCTAGCCAAGGTGCCTAGCCTGCCTTGTCACTCGCTCGTTTTTAGTAATTACGAGTTATTAACCACCAGCTTCAACACTCAGTCATGTCAGGTGGTGCATTTACAAAAAGGAAGGTCATATCCTTCCATATCAAGAAGGAAGGTTTTTCTCGAACAGAGAAAGAAGGAAACACCAGAATATGCTCAATAAAATGTAAACAAACGATATTACACTATCTCCCCCCTTCCCCCTACCACCACGCATGCTTACGACTCATTTCATTCAAGAGTTGTCTGCGAAAACCTTAATACAAATTGTTATATGCATTTAATATGCTTAACACGAATTGTAATACGTACTGTATTTATATTTGTAAAGTAACAGTACTGAACACTTCTCTTCACTTTTATTATACTAAATAGCTAGTCCGTCGATAATATCCGTCGATAATCGAAACCGTCGATAACGAGGGAGTACTGTACTCAAATCATAACAAATAATGATTCTGGGAAAAAAAAAACACTACAGTAGGTTGAAATTTCCCTGTTCTCTAATATCACTCGTTTTCATTATCTGGCAAGGTACTAAACAAAATTAATCTATTCAGGCAGAGTAAATAAGTACTTAGTATTATGCTATTGACAGGCAATGCAGATCAATGATGAGGATAATCTGTTAACTGTGCTTCCATTCCTCTCTTCTCTGTTTCACCACATCTTTCTTTACCAGTTTTTCTTTCTCTTCCTCTCTCTGTTTATCTCCTTTCCCTCCTGCAGCCCATCTCCCTGTCTGCCCCTACCAATTGTCACTTGTCTAATGGTTGTTCAGCATACAATAATAATAATAATGTTTCGAGAGTAATCAACACACAAGCAACTTAAAAAGCTCTGATGCCTCGTTCCCTCCAGGAACTCCCTCTAAGGGGGTGGCCACGGCAGAAGTGTCTCGTCTCCAGTTTTCTCTGTTCCAACACTCCCTCCTCTGCCCCTTACGTTTCTCTCCTTTACATACCGGTACATGATACCATACCCAAATACTATTATCTCTTACACTCTGCCCACCAGAAACCAGTCTCCAGAATCATATCCATACTCAAATAACTCACCAATCCATCCAAACACTCAAGAATAACACTCAGTCGCATGTATGACCATATGACATCCACCCATCTGAATCCTCCCTTCCCCATGAAGACAGAGTCCACCTAGCCAGGCTGCAATGTGGCCACCACCCAGCCCTTCTGACATATTAGAAGAAGCTGGATGGAGCCATTGTGGATGCCTGTCCAAGATGCAACACTGCACCCCATTCTATTAAAAACATTATGAAAGACTGCAATGCACACACCCACACTCGCCAACAACACAACATACTTGTTACTTGTTGTTGGATATTCTATGCCCCGCAGAGCCTCCTTCAATATTATTAAACACTATAATCACCTATAATTCTCATATCATCATACACTCTCTGAGGGCACGAAATGCCTGGTTCAGGCCATGGCCTTCCTCAGGGCCTTGGGGCGGCTTGGCCAGACAGCTTGAGGAACTTCAACAACAAACATTGTATTTAATATCAATATCAATATAAAGAAATATAGATTATACTTGGTCATACCATAGGCAAGGATGTGTTTATTCTCTACAATCTGCACATTGCCATCACTGACTTTCTTCAGTCCTCCCTCCGCTTTCTGTATTAGCAGGAACCACAAGAACCTGAAAGCAAATACATACATATTTCTCAGAGCAGGATGTTTCATAAAATGATATTAATCATTACTATACTTGTTCAAAGAAAAGGAAAACTGGTCTACAGTACTGTATAATCAAAAGCAAACCTCATAAAAAAAAAACATTAGCTAGTGGTAAACAATATACCGGTATTGTTATATAGGCAGGTGCATTTGGCCACAAGAATTCATACACTCAATCAATTGGCAGACCATTCACCGCAGTATTTCCATAATATTAACCTCTCTATAAAGCTTGTATAAGAATTTCTGTGGCCAACCGTACAGTATTCTAAATTGGAGTAAGTTACATGTAATGTAATATAATGTAATAATTACCATAATCAATAGAGGTCACAATTATTGTAAGTAAAAATTGAAGATAAAGCTCTTTCACTTCATGGACAATGTTTCAGCACTAAAGAAGTATCGTACTATGCCTATATTATTTGTGAAATGTCACCCTTTCAGACCTCTCAAAGGATGTTTTTTTCGGGTCCAGGTCGTTTCGGCAGTAACGGTCGAACTGACAAATGGCCGAATTGTCTCACGGCCTAAATTATGTACAGCCTAATCGACCAGGTTTCTTTTTGTTTTGTTTTTTATTTTAATCTAAAGGAAGAAGCCTCTGAAAGCTCCCTCTCTATTACATCGTCGTACCTTTTGTCAGAGCTTGATTTCACATTTACCAATGTTTTACTATGGTCTTTATAGATTTTGTTTAATTGTTTGTTTAGGCCTAAGCATTATATCTGTTGTCTTTTTCACATTCCATTTTGTTTATTGCAAAATCGAATATTGTGCTATATAGCAAAGTCCATGACACACACACACAGGCCGTAGACCTGCACAAATGGAAGCTTCTTTTCGCCAGTTTATGTGGGCTTTATGTGCGACAGACTATAGGTATCTGGTGTTGAAAAGTTAAATTTATATGAAATGCATTATCTTCCAAGTGAATAATTAAATAATACTATTTTATAAACACTATATAGTAACGTAAGACGTAGGTTGTGGGAATAATAATTTTTCATGTTATGCTGATGTATTTTTTTTCTCACCGGCCTAAACTTCATCCGGCCGAACACGTCCTGAACTCCTTTTTTCTACATTCTGAATACTGTATTATAAACTCAAGTACAGTACAGTCCATACTAGATCTGGAAAGTATAACTCACCTAAAGAGCTCCTGGAACAAGACAGAGAAAACGAGTCCAAAGACGATGGTGTCCTGGAGCTGGACGACTGCACAGTACAGGATGGACGAGAAGAGTAATGCCAGTAGCCAGAAGAATGCACTGTTAGGGTTAAGAAGAGTATGGTATGCAGTTAAAGATCAGCTGATAAACAACCCAAACGGGGCATCTCCGAGAGAAACACCATAGATGAAGGAAATGTCTTAGAATGGTCCATAATGATACTAAAATATACAATATAGTGAATGGAGTACTTCTATAATTTTACCAATAAAAATAAGGGAATAGGTAGGTAAATAAATATGATGAGGGAGAAGAGTTAGGTAAATTATAACAATGATATGGAACGTATTACCTGGCCACCAGCATAATGGTTCTGATGGGGTCTGTGGCTATGGTAATGGCAAACATGGCCACGGGGGGACCAAATGCCAACATACCACACCCGAAAAACTGAGCCACAGTCATATTGGCCACAAAATATAACACACTAAAGTCCCATAAAGTGTTCTTGTGCGATGACTAACACCACCACCTTCCGTCCTTCCTAAGTTGTTGTTGACACTGATACACAGTTGCCAACTTGCCAGATCCAGTCTGTGCTCTACTAAGCCCTAGCGAAAATCCCCTAATTTCAACTTAAAATTTTCCTTATGTTCTCAAACATTTCTTGCCTACTCTTGAAGGTCATACGACATACATTATTGATCTTGATATTTCGTCTGATTGAAATTTTCCTGCTTGGAGTTCAAAAGTCCCTGACACTAAAATCAAAATGTCAAATTTCACAGCACTTGGCAACACTGGACTGAAGCAGTGAGATTTTTACTATAATAAATATATAAATACTGTACTGTACTATTAACTATACTACTATATTTACTATACTATTATAATAGCAGCGATACTCGACGTTGTCCGGGTGAAGATCCTATATGTGGTTTGTCAATAAATAAATAAATAATTATTTAATGTGAACTTATTAGGAGGCAGTGTTGCCAACCGTAGGGTAATCGCCCTATATGTAGGGCATTTCGACCTCAAATCCTTGTCTGTAGGGCGTAGGGTAATTTTACAGAATCATAACGAAACGTAGGACGTTACAACATTTTGGTATAAGTGATAACATATTTTGTAACAATAAAATATCATATAAATGGTATAGATATATGTTAAAAATGTATTGCTTAAAAATATCTATTACCTTCAACTACATAAAAAATAAAACACTTAAAGTTCACATCTTAAAGTACAGACGTACGATGTATCAGTAATTATCGCGGGGAAGATTTTACAAAATACATCTAACTCGGCCAACACTGTTCCCCTGTTAAATCCGCTGGCGATCACACGCAACCCTTCAGTTAGTTACCCCGGTTCCCGGGGTAACTAACTGAAGGGTTGCGTGTGAACGCCAGCGGATTTAATATGGAAGTTGGGGAACGGAGTGTTGGCCGAGTTAGATGTATTTTGTAAAATCTTCCCCGCGATAATTACTGATACATCGTACGTCTGTACTTTAAGATGTTATTATGAAACGTGCACCATTGAAATTGTAACAGGCACTTTTGGAAATAGAAAATTGTAAAAAAAAAAAAAGGGAAATAGTCGCCATATTTAGTCGGTCTCAAATTATATAGAAGGGCCCGACTGAAAGAGCATTATTTCTCTAGCAGAAATAATAGCAAAAACCCACAAGATCAAGATAAAAACAAATATAGGGCCTATATATTAGTGTATGAGGTGCAAAATAAAGATTAAGATATAAGGTGCCGTTGTAAAGGCAATATTTCCCATCAACCATTGAAATTGTAACAAGCATTTTTGGGAATAGAAAATTGTAAAGTAAAAAGGGAAATAGATTAAGATAAAAAAAATATATATAAGTTTATAAGGTGCCGTTGTAAAGTCAATATTTCCCATCAACAACATAACCAATAGGAGGGTGCGAGGAGTCCATTATCCGGTGTGGTTGCTGGTCCCCCAGAGAAACCATGCCAGCTTTACAACCACAAAAGTATATATATAAGAAACCAATACATTGCAAAGTAAATTATTTATCTGTACCAATTCTTAAAGAAATAGTAATAATTCTTTTAACGTGAGTGCTGCAACACCATGTCTCAGAGCGACCACACCTAATTTTCCTTCATATATTGAAAACAAACGAATATGATTATAATGAAACTGACACTTGAAAGGGATAAGGTAAGAATACTACTAAATGTCTGAGACACCTAAACATCTTAAATAATTCAGATCCATCTCTGAGACGTTACATGCTGCACTGGCGGTAAATGTGTGGAACCGGTTGTGGCGGTTCCGCCAGTCAGAGTTGTACTCGGAACCGTGAGTACCCAAGAAAATTATTCCTGCCCAGCCCTACAGCAGGGGTTTGAACCCCCCAACCCACCCATTGGTCATTTTTTTTTAAAATGTAGGCTGAGGACACTTCCCAGGCTTCACCCATCAGAATGGTGTATTACATTTTACTCTAGGTCAAACGATGCGGCCGCACATAGCGGAATAACACACACACACACACACACACAGATGGAGTGTTTATATAATATTATATACATTTATTATTATTATTATATTGTGTGTATGTGAGGCAAATTCAAATTGCAACTGCCTGCCATGCCAGGCTGATGCTACTGCAGAGTTGCTGCAGAGTTGAAGCTAGATTTGGCACATAAGGACAGAGTCCAGTCAGTCCACCTGGCCAGGCTGCAATGTGGCCACCACCCGACCCTTCTGATATATCAGAAGCTGGATGGAGTCATTGTAGATACCTGTCTGAGATGCAACACAGCACCCCATTCTATTAAAAACATTATGGAAGACAGCAATGCACAACCACAACCACATTCGCACATAACAACACCATACACTCGCTGAGACTCATCATAACACACTTCAAACCATGCAGAACAGAGCCCTAAATACAATCACAGGCTGCACAGCTACCACACCTACAGACCACCTACACTATGAAACCAAAATCCTCAAAATCAAAGATCATCTTGACATGAAAGGCACACAAACACTTGCTGCAGCCTCCACAAACACACACCATCCACTACACTACATGGCACAACACCCACACATGCCAAGGAACATTAAAACAACACCTAGTACACGATACCACACACAAATAATATCATCTCTTACACCCTGCCCATCCCAAACCAATCTCCAGAAACATATCCATACTCAAATCACTCATCAGTCCATCCAAACACTCAAAAAACAACACACAGCTGCATGCACGACCTCCTGACATCCATCCATCTGAATCCTCCCTTCCCCGTGAGGACAGATTCCACCTGGCCAGGCTGCAATGTGGCCACCACCCGGCCCTTCTGACATACCAGAAGAGGCTGGATGGAGCCATTGCGGATGCCTGTCCAGGATGCAACACAGCACCCCATATTATAAAACACATTATTGAAGACTTCAATACACACACAACCACACTCGCCAACAACACAACATACACTCTCTGAGGGCACGTGGGAAAGCCCGGTTCAGGCCATGGCCTTCCTCAGGAGTTCGGGGCTGCATGGCCAGACAGCTTGAGGAACTTCAACAACAACAACTCTCCGAGGGCACTGTGGAAATGCCTGGTTCAGGCCACGGCTTTCCTCAGGAGCATGAGGCTGCTCGGTCAGACAGCTTAAGGAACTTCAACAACATCCACTGAGTACAGATATAGATATTCTTTTATTTGTGACAAATCTTTACATAACACCCACACACTTATAATATATGGTAGTTAGTCTATGTGACAATAAACAGATTGAACTCCCTTCTGTCTCTCTTTATCTTAAATATTAACAATGATTATAAAATTAGTACAAGATTGGCAGCCTACCTGTTCTGGCCTCTTACACTCTGTACCAGCACTAGTTTCAATATGGCTAACATATCCACAGCTTGTTGCTAAAATACCCAGTGTCAGTACTGTACTGTATATTCCTGATTATAAATAAAATTTAACATTGGAATGGCAAGTACTGTACATACATATTGAACTATATGTATACATAGACAGTACATGCAGCATCTCCACGTGCAGCTGATCACGTGGATGGAATTACCACCTTAATTCAGTCAAGCATTAAGTATATAATATACACTCATGTACCATAAAGTAATTAATAAGGCTTTACATTATTTCCAGTGATGAGTCTAGCGAGGGCTTAAATTTCTTGTTGATTAATAAATTTTCTTTTAATTGAGGAAAGATCAATGTCATTATATCCAATATTACATGCACAATTTTGATCCAGTAGGTGAATAACTGGTAAACAAAGTGAGATGGATTGATGAACTACTGTACCGTACAGTAACTGAAGAGGTTGCTGAACAACCAAGTTAATACAATATACAGTCCTGAGAATTACAGAAAAACAATAACTGTAGCTCAGGGTAATTATGTCCTTCTATTGACATGCAGCAAAATAAACAGTAACAGACTACAGTATTAGGTGCGTTTCCCTCAAAAAGCATAAATCTGACACTGTACATTTTAGCACCCAGCTCCATTTATATTGAGGGTTCCCTGTAATGTAGTCAGAAAATTGGAGGTTAGCAAGTCCTTCAAATATTGGCACGAAACACCACTTACATCAAAGTAGCTTGTTTCATGGTATATTTCGGAGGAATTAATTGTCACCAAGCCTCATACACGATCACAGGGTCCCTTAATGAATATGAGTTGCTGGGAATGGAGACCAGTACAGAAAATCTTTTAATTTTCAATCAATACCATACTTTCTTTAATCATACTTTAATACACAACAGCAGCCATATTTCCATGGGCTAAAAGTACCATTAGGCATTCACTGTACTAACTGCCTCTTTAATACAACATGATAAACCAACAGCATCTTCTCTTCACTGCTAAATTATCCCACAACATTATAGTGAACTCACTTTTTCTCAGCATTATTTTGAACATTTTATCATCTGAAGTATTTTTTGAGACATCCTACTTTTAAAGTCCTAATACAGTGCCTTGAAAATTGAGACATCCTACTTTTAAAGTCCTAATACAGTGCCTTGAAAATTATGTTTGGAATTATTTGCTACTTTTTGCACAGTACCAAACACCTCAAACATAAGCAGAATCCTAGTACCCAATGTAGTTTATTATCACTGCTTAATAAAAGGAGCAAGGCCAAGATTAATTCAAACTGAAGACAATGTAGTTCATTGTTTGGAGATATTGTACTGCTCATTATAAAGTGATGAAATATGACAGAAGCTGTGCACTCACTTGTACCTTCCATCAAATATCCTACAATTTCAATAAAAAATACCATAACAATCCAATGGTGTTAATTCATCTGTTGGTATATCTGAAACTGGAAGCTAATAATCACAACTGGATGATACATGGCATAACACCCATAAATCAAACAAGTGGTGAATGTTGTCAGTCACAGCATGTCAAAAACAAGTACTGTACCACATAGAAGTTGCACATGACATCTGCTTATGAAACATACTGTACTGTATAAGACCATATGAAAGGACAAATTATTTGATTGGTTAAGTGGGTTTACCTTCAAGTAATGAAAGTAGCCTACATTCCCAATACTGTTATAATAAAATCCACATACAGGTGGGTGTATACTTAATTTGTGCTACTATGATATTTTTTGCAAGTGTAGATACCATTTCATAAGAGGTTGCTACCAAGCTTTGCTGTGTTGATATTATCTTTTATCAGTACTGTACAGTACTGTCATTATCTGAAAATGTACTTATTACTATATCTAATCACTGGTCATCAGGCAACAACAAAAATAAATTAGAACAATAAAAACATGATAATAGGAATGATCCTTATTCAGCACCTATATAATAACACACTGCTTGAACATTTTAAATATTCGCAAATTAAAATTATACATACCAATAATATATTAATCAAGACAATACAAAACAATATACAGTACTGTAATAGCCTCTGGCTAGCACAGTGGTAAAGTGTGTGGCTACAGTTTCTGTGGTCCAGTGTCTGAGTCCTGCTCAGGACACTGTAAAAATCTCTCACTGTTGCCAGAGTTACCAACCCTGTGAGTAGGGGGTGGAGGATTTGAGTCGGCTGTATGAGGCCTTTCTGCTTAGGCAGCCATAGCTAAAACTGACTTGGGGTCCTGTTTCGTTGCAATAGCTGCAGAGTGAGGGGCACAGGGAACCCCACCTCTGTATTTTCCTAGCAAATGGTTACCTCCAGCATGGATAAGATAGCCTAGTACTGTATATAAAAAAAAATATTCTGAACACAAATCTCTGGCAGGAGAACAATGTATGGGAAGGAGCAATGATCCAAAATATAGTAAAGGAGATGATAATACAATGATAGAAAGCAGGGACTGGAACCCACACCAGCCTCACCATCATACTGTAGTATGTACGGTAAGTGGTTTTGAACCTTAACCATTTTAAGAGGGAGGTACTGAAGTTATTACATGTATTTGATCCAATGTCTGATATTTTTAGGTAGATGAAGAACCAGAATTTTTATGTACAGTATACTGAGTTCTGACAACACATTCTCAATACCTGACCTCTCAACACAGGCACAAAAGGCTCTCCAATAACATTCAGCACAGGTGAAAGATTCTCATAAATAAATTTAACACAATCCAAAAACTGAACCTTGGAAAACTAAGGCATTTGCTAAATGAGTGTTGACGAAGTTAGACACATTAATGCATGGATGTAGCCTGTAAAATTGTAAACAAAGTTAAAATAAAACACACTTAACAAAATATGAGACTCAAGCCATTATTTACTCATTTACTACATTAACCAATGTTACCTTTTGTACTCTATAGGAGTATTTGTGTGAATAACCTGGTTATCTTTCTTATTTACATTATCATCTAATATCTAAATAAACACACTAACAACTCTTTTATCAATAAATGATATGAAATTCATTTTACTGAGCTAGGCCATACACACCATGTAGCTCAATGAGTTTATAGGAAGGTATATGACTGTTATCTTTCCCTACAAAGTTTATGTGCAACCAAGAACAGTATATCAAACATGGGCGAGTTACATGGAAGGTATTAACACCACTACTGCATCAAACTGGTACCTTACCAAGAGATGAAATGTTGTCATAGTTATAAGTGAGGTCAATTGTATCACAGTTGGTGAGGCTCTGATGTATTTACAATGAATTACCTAGTAGGGGCCTAAGGCCTAACTCCCAGCTCTATTAATATTGTTTCCACTCATAAATCATTAGAATTTCTTGTAATGCTGCTGAGCTTCAACCCTTCTGCCCTCAAATGTTTTTTTTATTTTTTTATTTTTTAGAACTGAGGTCTCTAGAATCCATGGGGCCAATAACTTATCACTATTAGCTAACATTGTCAAGGCCATGCATAGCTCAAGATCAGCAAAGCAATATTACAGTAATACAATCATAATACCTTACTGGGAGAGTACATGCATAGCAATGTCATTTTTATCACAAGACTACCCCATGTGAATACTGTACAGTATTATGATTAGCTACCCACAATCTGATTCTGCATATGTAAATTAATTTGTCTTTGTTTAGTTTTCATGAGATAGTGAGGCAATGATTCCATACAATTCAATTCAATAATGCAAATTCAATTACAGTACTGGGCCTCATTGGATAATTGGCACTAAAATGATAGCAGACAATTTAATTCAATTTAGTCAAATGACATAATTAAGAAAAAACAACACCAGGCCACATAAAAATGGACAAATAAAATGCATAATTTAAATTACCAATGTAATACAGTACAGTAAATGAAAATGAACGAATAATATGAGACTGACAAATGTAATAGCCCCAGTGAACATTAGAATTGCTACAGTACTGTATTTTAAAATGGCTGCAAAAAGTGAAGCATTGCAGTACTGAATGAGTTGTAGTTCCATTACTCTTATCATCCTTTTGTCACTTCACCATTACCACAAGTAACCAAGACAATGGCAGACTTTGCTAAAGTGAGTATCACATTTGGAAATCCTGTTTGTATGTAGTGTGAATGATCCTTAAAGTTAAGCAACAGATTTGGGGAAGACATCATCTACATTATCAGTCCTACATCTTCACTTGGTAAAGCTCATCTTGTAAATACAGTACTATAACATGCATCTCTTGGTATAGCATAAGGCAGTTCTTTATTAATACAGAAGTTTGAAATCAATGAACTCAAACTGAAGTGCTCTATTATTGAAGTATGGGAGTAGTTTCTATACTCACGATTCTTTTTCAAAGACAAATTGGCAATAATCAATCAGAAAACAGCATTTTTAGTGTTTAATGTAGTTGTGGACATTTATTCTTTACCCTTGGAAGTTATTTAATGAATAAACTGAATCTTCAAGCCATGCATGCTATAGTGTTAACTTGGGTTGCTTCAAATCATTAGGCGAAGTTTCAACTGCATGGTACAAAATCAGGTGTCCACAACACTACACATGTACAGTCGGCCTCAGGAATTTGTTTACACCACTGACATAAAATGTTTCATATTACAGCTACAAAATTTGGTCCAGTAATTTCCAAACACCAAACTTTTTTAGTAATGATATTTGGGTAATACTTGAATCAGTCAACAGAACAATGCCAACAGTATGTGCAGAATAGAGAACCTGTGTGACTAATGCTCTGTGTATGAATGCCTTAGGCCGACTGTACAGGGTGCTTCGCCATTTGGGGAATAAAGTACTGAATCATATCTGCACATTTTACTGGAGACTCAAGCAACTTCTGATAACTCCTTCAGTTTAAAATACTGTACATACATAAATGGCAGTAATAATAAAGAAACAGAAATGAATGCTATGGAGCTCAGACATTAGGGCCTAAGGCCTACTAATAAATGAGTGTTATTTTCATCTTGTTCCATCAGATAATTAATGAATGGAGTGTGCTTTGTTTTATAATTCATGATGGCCAAAATTCATAGGGCTTTTCTAATTTTTAGCCAAGGCAGTTGCTAGAAGCTGCTTTGGCCTCTCACTATCAATGTGTGGAAATGCATTATTCCTTGACAGTACAGTTCATCTTCCTTTACCACACAAATTTGCTTCTGCAACCCTACTACATAAAAGAACTCTTGAAAACTCCCATTGTTTATCACATCTCTGTCCAAAGTCCAATTATTAAAACCTTACTGGTACCTCCCAAGTTTTTTGCTGTTATTCTTTATTACCTCCTGTACTTATTAATTTTTAAGTACATTATATAAACAAACTGTAAAGCAGTCATAACTTCTTTACTATCAGGAGAATAGCTTGCTCCACAAAGTTGGGGAGAGTGTAGAGGAAAGTAGGGAAGCAGGGGGCACTGATTTTTTAGGTGGATGAGAGAGACAATGGTGAAATGTGATTGAAGGGAGCCCCATGACAGTAGAACTGCTGATGCTCAAGACTGCCAAGCAAGTTCATGTTGAGCAATGTGGCTATGAACTACTTGTTAAGAATAATTGTGTTGTTGGAGGTTAAACTGCAATGAAGATTGGTGTTTCTTACACAAAATTTGTACCATATTAGACAAGAAGTGCACAACCAATATGTGCATTAATGGAGGATTAACTACACAGAGAAAGAATACTGACCAATTGCAACAGTAATCATGAAACAACTTCTCATTAAATTTGGTCCTGTATACAGTAAATTATTGTACTGTAATGGTAGAAGTAAGACATCATGATGACAGTGTTAAAAGAAATCAAAATATTTAGAAACACAACTATACATTACTGTATATCTAAGATTTACTTATATTTGTTGTTGTTGTTGATGTTCTCCTGGGGCAGAATGGCCTCCTGCCCCACAGACCCCTGGTATGCTCTGGTTGAATGAAAATACAAATTAAAATAAAGGAGGAGCTGGCCCTATATGCCTGGGCTACCGAAGCACATCCCAGGGAAATGGGACCAGATCTTATTGGACCAGGGAGTCTGGGGCCTCTGACCGCCAGGGAGATTAGGGGGAAGGTCTTTGATACCACAGCCAGTGCTGTGGGCCCAAGTCCATGTTACCACAAGAGCTACAAGTGGGGCCGCACCTTCCAAGAGACCAGCCCTGCATGCAAAGGGATAATGCACCCCTATGTGCTGGCGGTCCACACAGCAGTGAGAAAGAAAAAAGAAAGAAAGAGCCTCCAGTTGCAGTACACCTCATGTGGATTTTTAATCCATGTTGGCAGATCTCGTCAAATCCACTAGAAAGTGACCAAATCCTACAACAATAATTATTCTAGCCCTATGGGGGATGGCAATTATTCACAAGAGAATAAAGTCATCCCCCTGGGCAGACTTATATTTGTTTATACAATTATACAATTACCATAGACTAATTCAAGTAACTTAAATTATAGTACAATAAATAATCCTCATACAAGTACAGGATATACATTGTCATTTATTACTTATCACTACCCAAAAACTTTTAGAAAAATATTGCAGCTATTATTGTGCTAGATTACTATAGCTAAGCTGGCCCCAGTTAGTAGCCTGGCATCACACTTCTTCTTAAATCTCTGACACAAGTTGGCAAATCACAACTGTTAGAGAAACATTCAAACCGATCAGGCCAAAAAGTACATAACATCATCATTATGTTATACCATGATGTACTTGGCTTATGTGATATGGTCCATACATTATACATTAATTGACAATGGAGAGCCTTAATCAAATGTGTTGACCACAATTCCGTTGGTAGTGTATTCTATTAACAAAAAGTACAGTACAGTATACATGAACATATATATATATATTGAAACAATCCCTGTAGCAGCTAGAAACATTTGGTATCATTCTTTTAGAGGTATAGTACAGTATATATAATTAGCCTAACTGCTACATCACACATATTAAAAACCATGAAGTTCCCAACCATTAGCTTCACTGAATCCAACTTACTTGCACTAAACCAAATCCAAGAGGTGGGAGACTCCTGGAACTAGAAATGTTTGAAGTTGGTGAGGAATTATTATCATTATTGATGGATAATATGCATGTATACTCAGATGGTTTAATGACAGCACACATGGTATGACTCTTAAACAGCTAGTTTTGTCATGGGCATATATTCATTCAGTCACATGTCAGAGGAGTTACTTATACACCTTGAAAGTTAACTCTGCAATATTACGATCAACTTTTTTTCCTTTAAGGCACCTTCACAAGACAATTATTTCTTAGTTATTCCTGGTTATTACTGACCACAGGCTTTTAAAAATGCTTACATACTGGTGAGAGCAATGAGTATTGAGTAGTATAATACCCAGTGTAGAAAGGATTAACAAATACCCAGTGTACAAAGCATTAACAGTCATAACAGATCCATTTCTAATTATGTGTAAAGCAAAGCAAATGCATTTTATGCTGTGTTAACTGTGAAATACAAGATATGATTACATTTACTCAATATGAAACAGTTTCTTTGGTACCATGTATTTTAGTTTCAAATGACCATTAACTACTGTACAGTATTTATAAGAGGATATGGTTTTTCCAATGTTTTGGGCCACTCTTGTTACTGGTATTCGCTTAACTGATTAAAAGTAATTAACCAAGTTGTCTGCTCAACCACTGTCACAGCAGTCTCTGAATATACTGTAAAGGTACTGCATTTAATTTTACAAGATCATACAACAACAGTCAATCTGGGAGCCTGACTATCAGAAGGTTACCATGTTACAAACACTTTTATCTTCAGATTCTTTCTGTTCCAGTATGATCGTACTCCATGAAATGCTGTAACACATACTAGATTATGATAATTGAAGCTCATATCAAGGTAGAAGTGCAGTCACTGACACCAATTCACAGTTTTTCTACGGACAAAAGTACATTTCTGATTACAGTAGTAACAGTACATTAATGGCAACATCACTACTTTGGGCTGCATGGAAAGGTTACAGAGGAGAAACTATCTCAGTATCTACACAACTCTACAAGAACTAATAAAGTACACATACGGTACTGCCACAGTTATCTTGAGAGAGGATGATGCATACAGAACCAGATACTGTATAGTGATGGGAGACCCTTGGACAAGTAAGACGCATACATCCACATGATGATACTGTTACAACATACAGTCAAGTGGCATTATGCCTTACACCTACAGCAGAACAGATGTAAAGAAACAGGAAAAAATGAGAGATAATGAAGATAATGAAAATTGTACATACTGAGTTGTTAACTTAGCTAATCATGAACAATGAGTCTACCATTTGTAATGTACTGTATATATAAAAAAAACAGTACAGTAAATCTATCTATTTTGCTTAATAAGACAGCTTACTTTAACTAAGGCTTGTGACAATGAATGCTATATAACCAGTTATAACATGTTTCAATGGTAAACTTTTTAACTTTTTTTTTATTGACAATGACAGACCTTACAGATTTACTGTACAGTCGGTAGCAAAAGTCCTCTCGCAACATCTGCCAAGTCATAAAGTACAGTATGGAAATGTAAGCTTCAAAGAGGCTCGCAAAATGAAAACCCAGAGTACTTTACTACTTTGCCCCGTGGATATTGTAATTCTGTATAGTGAATATGTTGGTTTGATGATTATCTTTTATGTTTTCCACCAAGAAACTCTAAGTGAGACAACACAACTTTTGCCGCCGATTGTACAATAAATGTACTGTACAAATAATATTGTGCATGACTCTGTTTGGTAGAGGCCTCTAGGCAATTGTCAATTCTGGGTTCCCTTCAATCTAGTCCAGGATGTGGTATATAATGAATCTGTTTCTAATAGTTTCAGCTGGCAAGCAAATGTTTCTTAATTCTTTTACCTATATTAGTGACTCTCCTTGCTTTATATATAAGACTTTCAGATATTTCCAGATACAAAAGAGCTAATGTTACTACAGTTAAGAAGAGACGAGATGTGTCAGCTGCCTTTGGGAGACATCCAATCCCTACAAAAATTTTCATTTAAGTTCAAGATGATATATAAAGGCCTTAAGACACTGTTTTTACATTTAAGTTACTAAAGAATTATATAGAATTTGGACCTCACAAGTATGTAACTCTTTACATGATGGGCCACTAAACAATATTCACTAAGCACCAGGACAGCGAGAAATAGTATCTATACATTGAAATCACAATTATAAATGAAGAATAATTATCTGGCTGAAATATGTTACTACTGTATAGGCTTAAAGGCACAAGTTAGAGAGTTAGCCAGTGGAATACTCTGCCCTTAAATTGAGTGATTACAGTGTCAGAATAATCCTGACTTTGTCATGTCCAGCTGGTCAGCCACATAAACAAACAGAACATTATTTTACTACCAACTGTTACAACTTAGTTTTTATCATGTTAGGTACTGAACACTGAAGGAACTGAGGAGTAAAATGATAAACATTATAATGGTTTGACTGTTGTCTCATAGAGGAGTGAACCTGGCTCATGAGATTCTACCTTTAAAAATTTTTTGCAACTCTTTGATGTCAAACAGCAAAACTAGAACCATACGAAATTATGAGTACCAAGTGACTCCTTGAAAACCCAAGTGCCAGACAAATGTCAATGTATTAATAATTAAAAAACAACTTGGGAATCATTTGAATCTATTCTCCTGTAAACTAAGTAACATGGGAAAGTGAATGAGTCGTTTGTATGGTTCTGAAGTAATTACTGTAGCAATTAAATGTACTATGAATCTGCCGTGGCAGATCCTTGTGGGAGTTTAGTTGAGACCAAGGCATCAATCCATATGAATGATTAAATACAACTTTGAAGTAATTATCATTCACTTGTGATTACTTGTTAATACTGCATTCTATGTTTTCAGTTAAAGTGCCTACTATATTGAATGAAAGCCTGGTTAATTTGATCTACAGTACAGTAATGTTTCAAAGAATTCATGGCAACATTTTCATTTTGGTATGTATGATTGTATCATGAAAGAAGAAATGGTTTAAACTTCCCATTTCATGCAATTTTGATATTTATAGGGGACAATATGTTGTTAGGTACCCTTATTGCAATATTTATCTGAAAATCTGGCCCCTGGGGTCAAATGGATTCCTGAATGAACATCAAAGATTCACATTGCCTTGACAAAAGAACTTGTTTCACCCAGTGTGTAGTACTGCTTCAGGTTTTGTATATTAGCAGAACAGTTTTTGTTGGTTGTACATTTGTCTGTGATCCCAACATGCAGCTAATCAGGCTGGATATACAGTAAATCAGGGATTATCATATACTCTTCTGTCACTCCATACCCCTTAGAGGAACCTACAGACATGTAATTTATAGTACTGTACTGTACTGTACTGACATTTGCCTGGTTCACTGATTTAAGAAGTTTTACCTTAAGAGAAATTAGGGATTTATAAATAGATAGCATAACGACCAGGCATAATGACAGTAGATAAAGATACAGACAGAAAAACATATAAAAAACATTTTCCAAGCATAACAGTTGATGAGTTACAGCCTCAATACAGGCACACCCATTGTATCTGTCTGGTATGAGTTTGTGTGTTAACTAACCTGAAACCTCTGAACCACAGAAGCATAAAATACACTTTTCACTTATGACCATTTGAACCAAGAAGAGAGGTAGCCAGTCCTTTGGGGTGTGGTAGGTGAGGTCTTTCCTGCCTCACTGCTCCCCTGAGATGTAAGAGATCCTTGTTTCTTCGGTGCACCTTTACTCTGTCCTGGTTTACCTTCCTCTTCTACCTCTTCATCTTCCTCCTTAGACTTTTCTGAGCTGGGGCTTGTGTCTGTTCCATCCTCTGTTGCCTGAAAATGTGTTTTAACATAAGAGTCTGGGAAATGTCAGTAATGTAATGGTACATAATAATATATGATAGTGATGTTACAATGTGAATACAGTATGAAGAACATCAGATACAGGTGCATTCCTAAAGAATATCAGCTTCCAGATGAAAAGAATCATCAAGGGAGATATAATTAACATATTTACTGCCAAACATTTCAGCATGTTCACTCAATGTCATCTTCCCTGGTCTAGAATTAAAAAACATAAAATATAAGTAATATATAAATTTTACATTGAAATACATATGCTTAGAGTAAGGCAGAGAAAGACCAGTCTTTGTTTGTTTATATCACTTAATTATTGCACTTTTGGACATGGTAATGACCCATATCAACACAATTAGCCTATAGAACTTACATTTTGTTGTGCCAAACGTATCTTTTCATTTGTTTGCTCTTGCATGCCTGATTCATACAGTCGCACATCCTCCAGGGTCATGCCATACCATTCATCAATCCAAGCAAAAGCTTGTCGATGTCCCAACAGCAGTACATTGCGGATTGCCTGAAGTTACATTATTCCAACATATTAATTGATACCTATTTTGAAATAAAAAATGTGGGAATCAATTTAAACTGTGTACTTAAGAACTGATATTAGATGATGAGGAACTAATGTAATGTTGCCTATGGAGAACATGAAGTGAGCTTACCCGGTGCACAAAGTCCTCTACCCTGGTTTGGAGGCCAAATACCTGGAAGGAAACATCAACCAACTTGTAGGAGCACATGATGATCTCAGCTGCTTCCCTCCAACCTTCCCGTAGTGGCCCTCGACCAGTCTTCTCAGATTTGAACAATGACAAGTCCTGCAACAGGTAATAGAAAGATTATATATGTAATTCACATCAATGCTGTACCAACATTTCCTCAAACAGTTTGTGGTTATTTTACCTGTGGCAAAGTGTTGAAAACTTCATGGGCTTGTAAGGGAGAATGAATGTAAATGTGACTTATTAGAACTAGTGCATGATAGGCAGGAGGGGAAGCAATTTGCTAGGAGAAGTAGGTTAAGTTTGGCAACCCTCTGTATTTTAACTTGTCAGATCCATGGAGTAGCTTCTTCCACCATGGCTAAATGAAGGGACTTTCATCATAGATATTAGAAATTGGTAGGTAGGAGCTGAGACTTCAAGGGGAAGTAAATGACCCTCTCTCTACCTCTCTCTTTTTTTTTTCATTTTTCCATATTTGGCCTTGGAGATTCACACTCCTTGAAAACTTGTAATTAAAAGATTTAACTCAAAACACATTATTATCATCTAACAAATTAATCAATGCCTTTTATTTGACAATAGCTAATTAACACAATTTATAGTTATTCAAGAGAAAACTACAAACAAACTACAGTCAACCCTCGCAATAACGGACCCCCCAATAAAGGATATCGCTTATAACGGACAGGGTCTGCTGTCCGGACAAACGTCAGGTCGGGAGGTGGCGGGGGGAGGAATGTCCGTAATTTCAAAATTTGTCCGCTAGGTGGTGTATGAGCCACAATTATGCCTCCCAAAGTTATTAAACGCAAGCGTGTTACCTTTAGTGTTACTAAGAGTTCTTATACAAAATGAGCGAAATCATAATGAACATAATGAACGAAATTATATCACTGTCGTCTGTGAAGTGTGTGTGTGTGTGTTGCCACCACTTCTCCCACGCTCCTTCCCCCCTACCCTCAGTCTCCATTCACCCTAGCCCAAGGTTATATATAGGCCTAGCATACCTTGTCACCTTGTGTTTGACTCGCTCGTTTTTAGTTATTACGAGTTAACCACCAGCTTCAACACTCAGTCATGTCAGGTGGTACATTTACAAAACAGAAGGCCATATCCTTCCATATGAAGAAGGAAGTATATCTCGGACAGAGACAGCAGAAGGAAACACCAGACTCCCAGAGTATGGTAAATAAACTTTAAACACGATATCGCGCTATCTTCCCCCTACCACCTTCACCATTACCACGCATGCTTACGACTCATTTCAGTCATGAGTCGTCTGCGAAAACCTTAATACAAATTGTTGTATGCATTCAATATGCTTAATACGAATTATAATACTGTACAGTATTTACATTTGTAAAGTAACAGTACAGTACACTTCTCTTCATTTTTAACACTCGTCACTCAACTCTCCCTCCACATTCTGCGCTCTGAGCGGGTGAGCGTGGCCACTTTAAATCCAACAAAGAGCGTTATTTAATCGTATCCCCCCTACATATTACACAGCGTTAAATAAAAAACACATTACTCAAAATCGCGAGAGTCAACTGTACTGTTTTTAGGCAAAAATCCGCCGATTTTCAAACAACGGACAGCCTCATGTACGCATTTGTCGGTTATTGCGAGGGTTGCCTGGATGTCATTTTCTCTCGAAGGGTCAAGACTTATACAGTACATGCCAAAGGTTGTTATACAGATGAAGAAAATATTTACTGACCTCATCCTTTTTGTAGTGTTTTTCATCCACAGGGTCAGTGAGGATATCTACATGGTCCACCAACCTCTGCTTCAACTCCTCCTCTTCCATACTCAGACACTGTAAAACAACTTAGTATCATGTGTGGAAGTGGCAACTAGCCCTACTAATTGGTAATGATGAACAAACACTATGCAAAACCCTTTCAGTATGCAGATGTCTATTTAATTACAGTGCCAAACATACAGTATATCCTTCTGGCTAATGTTACATGTCTAAGGAATACGTTTCTAAGATGAGAGGAATTAAAAACCATTTATATTAGGTATACTGTATATACTGCATAACTCATTCCAGTAATATCTAAGGGTTTATTTTGCAAAAGGAAACTTAAAAATAACAAGGGTTAATAATGCTTAAATAAGGCACCATTTTAGTTCAAAAAAATTGAATGAATTTATTTTTTTCATTTTTTTTTGTCTAATGCCAGTTTCCTTTACTCTATGCTTATGGAAGTGTGTCTTATACTTTTATGCATTTTATATAAGTATACAGTATATGGCAAATATTCTGTTCTTTTATGTTTTTATACCATAAATACTCATACATCAGGGGTGACTATTATATAATTTCATCATTTGTTTGATGCTGTGGAATAAATAACTGATACTGTATATGAGATTGGAACCGAAATATTCTGGTATATAAAATCATGCTCCATATACAGTATCAAGCTTTTTACTATAACAAGACAACATATCATTCATAAAAGTTGATATTACAGTATATATTTTCAAGCAATGACTGTCTTTAGGGTTTATCAGGCCAATGAGCTGTAAGAGGCATGGCCAAGTTCTGTACTTTTAACATAAATTACAACCTCTTGGTAGGCCTATGCTTCTCTTGCTAACTGCAAACAGAAAACAAACCACAACTCACATTATCCGAGGTGCCATTGTTGTTTTGGTACCTCGTGCGGATCTTGACAGAAAAGCGAGGTATGACCGAACACTGCCAAAAGATATATATGTTAATAAGATAATTTATAAGAATGCAACTGCTAGCAAGGCAAGGCTTACAGAGATAAAAATTGGTGATGTAAGGACTAAAGGCATCAATGTTAGTATGGTAAGGCATATAAACATCATATTTTTCAATCCACTGACTTAATAGACTCTTAAGGTAAAATCCCTTTTTATGTTGATTTACACTCATTTGGAAACTATGAATGCTTTTCTCTGGTATTATCTGATATCTAAAGCTACTAACCTGCAAAATATCTTCAACATTTTTAATTTACACCAGTCTACATTACCTTTTAAAAACTAACATATGAACCTTTAAAACAGAGGCAACACATCCATCCTCACACTTCATCTGGTGGGGTTGCTTTTAAGTACCGTATTCTAAAAAAAGATAATAAACTTATTCAAGGACCTAAAAACAAGTGCCTGACCAAAACACACAAATCTGCACTCATGATCATACACACATCCCTCAGCTAGTCTATTCCAGCTTCCCATGAAAGAAGTCACAGGAACCACAGTAGCAGCATCAATGATCTTACCGTGTATTCTGGTGTGATATAAAGTGGCCGGGCATGAAAAGGAAAGATTTGCATTACTAGGAGAATGGATTGTTTCAAAATGAGTCAATCTTTTATAAGTTTTACTAATACGTATTGCTGAACTATGTGTCTAATTGGTATTAACTTAAATAAATGAAATATAAGAAGAAATGCAATCACCTGAAATACAAATATGTATGCATCAATATTAATAAAAGACAAGGAAAATCATAGAGCATCTATACTATCCTGTACTTTATGTACTGTACCTTATTACGTACGTACCGTATATGCATTTAGTTTCAGCCTATATATCAAATACCTTTTCAAACATATCAGTTCATATCGTTGAAATACAGTACAGACAACCCCGCTTAACAAATGACTTAGGTATATTATACAGTACATACTATTGAAGCTATTAGGGTTGCTGCTCTTTATGGGTTGAGCATATTCTATATCCATAATGTATTCCATTATCACCATTATACCTATTAGAGCCAAGCTTAATTCTCTACATTAACTTCAATCTCACCTGTCTCGGTATAGGGATAATAATTCCAAGCCTTCTCAGTGAGGTAGATGAAGCGAGGGATGTAGGAACGAATCCAGACTGGCAACTTCCTATGGGCAAAAGATACCTCACATCAGGCACAGATCCTACATTCCTAAAATTAATCCTTTTCCCAGTCAAAGTCATTCATTCATCTTCATGAATGCCAGAACTCCTTTCTCAAGTACATTGTACTGTTACTACAGTACCGTACTCCTTTCCCTAATGCTCAAGGTTAATTAATATGGTATACCTCCCCTCAACATTACATAGATAAGTACCATACTGTATTATTATTATACAACCTCTATATGGTACTATAATTCTCTTCTTGCATTCTTCTAATACTACCCAATATCTCAAAATCTGGGTAATTATTGTTTACAATTATTGTTAAAAAAATAAAATAATAATTGATAAGAATTATTAAACTTACCCTGATAGATGTACTCTCTTCTCTGTGAACTGACCTCTGCCATGTACAGGGTCAGTATATGGTGCATTTTCTATCACTTCTACTCCCTCCTCACCATTGCTTTGTTCACAGCTGTGTCGTGCTATCATGTACAGCTGTCCAATGTTGTACTGCAAGTATGAGAAGTGCTACAAATTAGAACATGAGGTAAAAATTTACAATAGCGCCTCCAAATTTTTTTTTTTTTTTTTTGTGAAATGTTTTACAGCCATTCTAACCAACCTGACCTGACCTAACCTAACCTAGACCTAACCCTAACAACCTTCGGTCCTAACCCTGACAACCTTCGGTCCTAACCTTAACAACCTTCGGTCCTAACCCTAACAACCTTCGGTCCTAACCCTAACATGAAATTTTATGTTGTGACGAAACGAAATACGAGCACCAACTTAAACCTTCATGACGGTATTGTATATATAATTAACTATTATGTTTGCATATTGACATTAAAATGTATTTGGAGGCGTGCTTATAAACTTATACCGAACATGAATATTGGTCAACTAGCTTAGATGATGGTCAAGGATGACTGTGAGTGAATATGTACTTCACAAATGTTCCTCTTCCTTGTAATCTAAATATTGTACTGTAACTGATAAACTGGGTATATAATCAACAACTTTGGAAACCTGAAGCAGTGCAATGCTGGCTAACTTGTGCAGTTGATGTTCAAATGGTGCATAATTAAAGATTCAATTAAAACCTTAAATTCAGTGTCAATTTCTACAAACCGACTTATTATCATTAAGTTGCAATCTAAGCTAGGATTAAATCTGGAAATTTATATATGTTATGCAATGAGATATGATACAAAATCATCAGATAACATATATCAGATGTTGCACTATGAAAAAAATAAAATAAACATCACCAACATCACATCACAACACTAGCAATCTCAACAAATTAAGTATGATGAATAAAAAAAAAAGAGGTAAATATTGAAAGAATTACCAGTAGTTTGCCCAGGTTAGGTCCCAGTAGTCTGCCCAGGTTAGGTCCTGGTAGTCTGATGCAGTCTAGTTTAGGTTAGCTAAGGTCAGGCTAATTTCAAAATGCCCCATCTTAGAAATGGGGAATTTGCGGAAGAAATGCCATAGAAGTAAATAGCCTTAGAATGGTCTAAATAAGTGGGGAATGAAGGTAGAAAAACTGTTCGCAATAACGGTGATTCTTTCAATATTTACCAAAAAAATAACCAACACATCACAACACTTGCAACATCAGCAAGTTAATTAAGATGCACAAATCAACAATAATAAAACCTCACTCACCTCCTCTACCGTCATGGGCATACATATACGGTATTCCTTCAACATAATTATACAATGAATCAAACTATTGTACAAGGAAAATTAGAAAACCAAGAGGAGATTCAGCAGTTCCCCAGGTCCAAAATAATAAATGATGACAACAGAAGGTTCAGCGAATCAACAGGAGTGACTGACAGTGTTACCAGTCGGGTCTGATTGACGAAATATCCCTCAGCTTTAACATCTGCCAGCTGGAATTTCCCTTTTTACTTCAAAAATTTCCTGTTTACTCCTACTAGAGATTGTCTTATATAAGTATACCATCAATCAATCTCCCTATTTATCTCAAATATTTCTTAAATATTTCTTAAAGATAGTCGTATTACTCACAATACTCACATAATACTCACAGAAGACCCATATATATATATATATATATATATATATATATATATATATATATATATATATATATATATATATATATATATATATATATACAAGCACTGGCTTCGCCAGCCACGGCTAAGCCGTGGGTGCTTTTGCATAAAAAAAAAGTTGCATAAAAAAAAATTGCATAAAAAAATTGCATAAAAAAAAAGTTGCCTAAAAAAAAGTTGCATAAAAAAAAAAGTTGCATAAAAAATAAGTTGCCTAAAAAAAAAGTTGCATAAAAAAAAAGTTGCATAAAAAAAGTTACTTTAAAAAAAAAGTTACTCTAAAAAAAAAGTTACTCTAAAAAAAAAAGTTACTTTAAAAAAAAAAAAGTTACTTAAAAAAAAAAAAGTTACTTTAAAAAAAAAAAAGTTGCATAAAAAAAAAGTTACATAAAAAAGGTACTTTAAAAAAAGAAGTTACTTTAAAAAAAAAGTTATTTAAAAAAATAAAGTTACTTTAAGTAATTTTTTTTTTCTTTTCTTTTTAAAGTAACTTTTTTTTTTCAAGTAACTTTTTTTTTTTTTAAGTAACTTTTTTTTAAAGTAACTTTTTTTTTTGCAAAGCAACTTTTTTTATGCAACTTTTTTTTTTTAAAGTAACTTTTTTTTATGCAACTTTTTTTCTTTTTGTTTATGCAACTTTTTTTTTGTTGCAACTTTTTTTTATGCAATTTTTTTTAATGCAATTTTTTTATGCAACTTTTTTTATCCAAACTTTTTTTTTTTTTTTAAGTAACTTTTTTTTCTTTTTTTTAAATTAAAAATAAGAGATTAATACAACAATAACAAATCAACCTGGCCGCCATTTTTAAAGTACTCCATAAAGCAGTGTTACCAATTCATTTTTTTTATATAGCCCAAATA
Source organism: Petrolisthes manimaculis (assembly GCA_034508575.1). Lineage (NCBI taxonomy): Eukaryota > Metazoa > Arthropoda > Malacostraca > Decapoda > Porcellanidae > Petrolisthes > Petrolisthes manimaculis. The sequence goes on along the minus strand of JAWZYT010001045.1, from coordinate 70,204 downwards.
ATAAACGCCCCAAATAGCCTAAAAAAACAACAATATTTCAGCAGAAGTGTGATTTATTATTATTATTATTGATTATTATTATTATTATAGCCCAAACAGAAAACGCCCCAAATTAGCCTTACAAAAGTTGAGGTAAAAACGAAAATTCTGATGTTGAAGTTGGGGAAAGTTTGTCGCTGTGAGTTGGCAACACTGTAAAGCAGACGACGCGGCCACACATATACTTCTTCAACGGCACCAAACATAATAATAATAATAATAATAATAATAATAATAATAATAATAATAATAATAATAATAATAATAATAATAATAATAATAATAATAATAATAATAATAATAATAATAAAAACAACAACAACAACAACAACAATAATAATAATAATAATAATAATAATAATAACAATAATAATAATAGTAATAATAATAATAATAAAAACAACAACAACAACAACAACAATAATAATAATAATAATAATAATAATAATAATAATAATAATAATAATAATAATAATAATAATAATAATAACAACAATAATAATAATAATAATAATAATAATAATAATAACAACAACAACAACAACAACAACAACAACAACAACAACAACAACAACAACAACAACAACAACAACAACAACAACAATAACAACAATAATAATAATAATAATAATAATAATAATAATAATAATAATAATAATAATAATAATAATAATAATAATAATAATAATAATAATAATATAAAATAATAATAATAATAATAATAATAATAATAATAATAATAATAATAATAATAATAACAACAACAACAACACCAATAACAACAATAATAATAATAATAATAATAATAATAATAATAATAATAATAATAATAATAATAATATAAAATAATAATAATAATAATAATAATAATAATAATAATAATAATAATAATAATAATAACAACAACAACAACAACAATAACAACAATAATAATAATAATAATAATAATAATAATAATAATAATAATAATAATAATAATAATAATAATAATAATAATAATAATAATAATAATAATAATAACAACAATAACAACAACAACAACAATAATAATAATAATAATAATAATAATAATAATAATAATAATAATAATAATAATAATAATAATAATAATAATAATAATAATAATAATAATAACAATAATACTACTACTATTAATAATAATAACAATAATAATAATAATAATAATAATAATAATAATAACAACAACAACAACAACAACAACAACAACAACAACAACAACAACAACAACAACAACAACAACAACAACAACAACAACAACAACAACAACAACAACAACAACAACAACAACAACAACAACAACAACAACAACAACAACAACAACAACAACAACAACAACAACAACAACAACAACAACAACAACAACAACAACAACAACAACAACAACAACAACAACAACAACAACAACAACAACAACAACAACAACAACAACAACAACAACAACAACAACAACAACAACAACAACAACAACAACAACAACAACAACAACAACAACAACAACAACAACAACAACAACAACAACAACAACAACAACAACAACAACAACAACAACAACAACAACAACAACAACAACAACAACAACAACAACAACAACAACAACAACAACAATAATAATAATAATAATAATAATAATAATAATAATAATAATAATAAACAAATAAGAGTAAGTGGTTTAATTAAAGTGTTGAGCAACCCCCCTCCCCCCCCCCAGAAAAACCGTTAGACCTTTTGCGGTTGAGTTGGGCGACGCCAGGTAGAAAAAAAAAATATGACCGTTGGGGAGGGGAGGGGTAGGGGGAGGGGGGGGAAGGGGAGGGGGTAGGGAACTTGTCACGTACATACACACATACATACACCTACATACATACATAAATACCTACACACGAATATACATACATACATACACACACACATACACATAGGCCTACATACACACACACAATGTAAAAAGTATAAAACACACATACATACACCTACATACATACATAGATACCTACACACGAATATACATACATACATACACACACACATACAGTACAATGTAAAAAGTATAAAACAAATATAATGTACAGTTTCCCAATTTATCACACGTATATCATCCATTTATCACTCGTATATCATCCATTTATGACTCGTATATCATCCATTTATGACTCGTATATCATCCATTTATGACTCGTATATCATCTATTTATGACTCGTATATCATCCATTTATGACTCGTATATCATCTATTTATGACTCGTATATCATCCATTTATCACTCGTATATCATCCATTTATGACTCGTATATCATCCATTTATGACTCGTATATCATCCATTTATGACTCGTATATCATCTATTTATGACTCGTATATCATCCATTTATGACTCGTATATCATCCATTTATCACTCGTATATCATCCATTTATCACTCGTATATCATCCATTTATCACTCGTATATCATCCATTTATCACTCGTATATCATCCATTTATCACTCGTATATCATCCATTTATCACTCGTATATCATCCATTTATCACTCGTATCAAGGCCGCTTGAATAGTATTCAAGCGGCCTTGACTCGTATATCATCCATTTAACACTCGTATATTATCCATTTAACACTCGTATATCGTCAAGTTATCACTCGTATATCATC
>JAWZYT010001045.1:47500-60000 GCA_034508575.1 Petrolisthes manimaculis | reverse complement strand
GGAATTTATTTTATTATTTTTCTTATTATTATTTCTTCTTTTCAGGTGGAATATATTTTATAATTTTTATTATTATTATTATTTCTTCTTTTCAGGTGGAATATATTTTATTATTTTTATTATTATTATAATTTCTTCTTTTCAGGTGGATTTTTTTATTATTATTATTATTATTATTATTATTATTTCTTCTTTTCAGGTGGATTTTTTATTTTTTTATTTTTTATTATTATTATTATTTCTTCTTTTCAGGTGAAATTTATTTTTTTATTATTATTTTTTATTAATATTATTATTATTTTTATTGTTTCTTCTTTTCAGAGGGAATTTATTTTTTTATTATTATTTTTATAATTGTTATTATTATTATTATTATTTCTTCTTTTCAGGTGGAATTTTTTTTTTTATTATCATTATTATTTATTATTATTATTATTATTTCTTCTTTTCAGACGGATTTTTTTTATTATTATTATTTTATTTTTATTATTATTATTATTATTTCTTCTTTTCAGGTGGAATTTTTTTTTTTTATTATTATTATTATTATTATTATTATTATTATTATTATTATTATTATTATTATTATTATTATTATTATTATTATTTCTTTTTTTGAGATGAATTTTTATTTATTATTATTTTTATTATTATTATTATTATTATTATTATTATTATTATTATTATTTCTTCTTTTCAGATGGATTTTTTTTTATTATTATTATTATTGTTTTTATTATTATTATTATTATTATTATTTCTTCTTTTCAGGTGGAATTTTTTTTTATTTATTATTATTATTTTTTATTATTATTATTATTATTTCTTTTTTTCAGATGGATTTTTTTTATTTGTATTATTTTTATTATTATTATTATTATTATTATTATTATTATTATTATTATTATTATTATTATTATTATTTCTTCTTTTCAGGTGGAATTTATTTTTTATTATTATTATTTTTTATTATTATTATTATTATTATTTCTTCTTTTCAGGTGGAATTTTTTTTTATTTATTATTATTATTTTTTATTATTATTATTTCTTTTTTTCCGATGGATTTTTTTTATTAGTATTATTTTTATTATTATTATTATTATTTCTTCTTTTCAGATGGAATTTATTTTTATTATTATTATTATTTTTTATTATTATTATTATTATTATTATTTTTTCTTTTATTATTATTATTATTATTATTATTATTATTATTATTATTATTTCTTCTTTTCAGATGGAATTTATTTTTATTATTATTATTTCTTCTTTTCAGGTGGAATTTATTTTTTTGTTATAATTTTTTATTATTATTATTATTATTATTATTTCTTCTTTTCAGGTGGAATTTATTTTTTTTATTATTATTTTTTATTATTATTATTATTATTTCTTCTTTTCAGATGGAATTTATTTTTTTTATTATTATTATTATTATTATTAATATTATTTCTTCTTTTCAGGTGATATTTTTTATTATTATTATTATTTAATTATTATTATTATTATTATTATTATTTCTTCTTTTCAGATGGATTTTTTTTTATTATTATTTTTATTATTATTATTATTATTATTATTATTTCTTCTTTTCAGATGGAATTTTTTTTATTATTATTATTATTGTTTTTATTATTATTATTTTTATTATTTCTTCTTTTCAGGTGGAATTTTTTTTTATTTATTATTATTATTTTTTATTATTATTATTATTATTTCTTTTTTTCAGATGGATTTTTTTTATTAGTATTATTTTTATTATTATTATTATTATTATTATTATTATTATTATTTCTTCTTTTCAGGTGGAATTTATTTTTTATTATTATTATTTATTATTATTATTATTATTTCTTCTTTTCAGGTGGAATTTTTTTTTATTTATTATTATTATTATTATTTATTTTTTTCAGATGGATTTTTTTTATTAGTATTATTTTTATTATTATTATTATTATTATTATTATTATTATTATTATTATTTCTTCTTTTCAGATGGAATTTATTTTTATTATTATTATTTCTTCTTTTCAGGTGGAATTTATTTTTTTATTATTATTTTTTTTATTATTATTATTATTTCTTCTTTTCAGGTGATTTTTTTTTTTTTATATTATTATTATTATTTTTATTATTATTATTATTTCTTCTTTTCAGATGGATTTTTTTTATTATTATTATTATTTCATCTATTATTATTATTATTATTATTATTATTATTATTATTATTATTATTTCTTCTTTTCAGGTGGAATTTTTTTATTATTATTATTTTTATTATTATTATTATTATTATTATTTTTATTATTATTATTAGTATTATTATTTCTTCTTTTCAGATGGATTTTATTTTTTATTAGTATTATTTTATTTTTATTATTATTATTATTATTTCTTCTTTTCAGGTGGAATTTTTTTTATTATTATTATTATTATTTTTTATTATTATTATTATTATTATTTCTTCTTTTCAGATGGATTTTTTTTTATTATTATTTTTATTATTATTATTATTATTATTAGTAGTAGTAGTAGTAGTAGTAGGCCCCTAGTATTAGTATTATTATTATTATTATTATTATTATTATTATTATTATTATTATTATTATTATTATTATTATTATTATTATTATTATTATTATTATTATTATTATTATAATTATTATTATTATTATTATTATTATTATTATTATTATTATTTCTTCTTTTCAGATTGATTTTTTTTATTATTATTATTATTGTTTTTTATTATTATTATTATTATTATTATTATTTCTTCTTTTCAGGTGGAATTTATTTTTTTATTATTATTATTATTATTATTTCTTCTTTTCAGGTGGTATTTTTTTTTATTATTATTATTATTTTATTATTATTATTATTATTATTTCTTCTTTTCAGGTGAAATTTATTTTTTTATTATTATTTTTTATTATTATTATTATTATTATTATTATTTTTATTATTTCTTCTTTTCAGAAGGAATTTATTTATTTTTATTATTATTATTATTATTTTATTATTATTATTATTATTTCTTCTTTTCAGGTGGAATTTATTTTTTTATTATTATTTTTATTATTATTATTATTATTATTTCTTCTTTTCAGAGGGAATTTATTTTTTAATTATTATTATTTTTATTATTATTATTATTATTATTTCTTCTTTTCAGGTGATTTATTATTATTATTATTATTATTTTATTATTTTTTCTTTTCAGGTGGAATTTTTTTTTTTTTTTATTATTATTATTATTATTATTATTATTATTATTATTATTATTATTATTATTATTATTATTATTATTATTATTATTATTATTATTATTATTATTATTATTTCTTCTTTTCAGGTGGAATTTATTTTTTATTATTCTTGTTTTTATTATTATTACTAGTATTATTTCTTCTTTTCAGATGGAATTTATTTTATTATTATTATTATTATTATTATTATTTATTCTTTTCAGGTGGTATTTTTTATTATTATTATTATTATTTTTATTATTATTATTATTTCGTCTTTTCAGATGGAATTTTTTTTTTTTTTTTTTTTTTTATTATTATTATTGTTTCTTTTCAGGTGGATTTTTTTATTTTTTTTTATTATTATTGTTATTATTATTTCTTTTTTTCAGATGGAATTTTTTTTTTTATTATTTTTTTTTTATTATTATTATTTTTTCTTTTCAGGTGGAATTTATTTTATTATTATTATTTTTTTATTATTATTATTATTATTATTATTATTTCTTCTTTTCAGGTGGTATTTTATTATTATTATTATTATTATTATTTCTTCTTTTCAGGTGGAATTTATTTTTTTATTATTAATTTTTATTATTATTATTATTATTATTATTTTTATTATTTCTTCTTTTCAGAGGGAATTTATTTTTTTATTATTGTTATTTTTATAATTTTTATTATTATTATTATTTCTTCTTTTCAGGTGGAATTTATTTTTCTTGTTATTATTTTTTTATCATTATTATTACTATTTCTTCTTTTCAGATGGAATTTATTTTTATTATTATTATTATTTTTTATTATTATTATTATTATTATTATTATATTTTCTTTTATTATTATTATTATTATTATTATTATTTCTTCTTTTCAGATGGAATTTATTTTTATTATTATTATTTCTTCTTTTCAGGTGGAATTTATTTTTTTATTATAATTTTTTATTATTATTATTATTATTATTATTTCTTCTTTTCAGGTGGAATTTATTTTTTTTATTATTATTTTTTATTATTATTATTATTATTTCTTCTTTTCAGATGGAATTTATTTTTTTATTATTATTATTATCATTATTATTATTATTATTTCTTCTTTTCAGGTGATATTTTTTATTATTATTATTATTTTATTATTATTATTATTATTATTATTATTATTATTATTATTATTATTATTATTATTATTATTTCTTCTTTTCAGATGGATTTTTTTTTATTATTATTTTTATTATTATTATTATTATTATTATTATTATTATTATTATTTCTTCTTTTCAGATGGAATTTTTTTTATTATTATTTTATTATTGTTTTTATTATTATTATTTTTATTATTTCTTCTTTTCAGGTGGATTTTTTTTTATTTATTATTATTATTATTATTTATTTTTTTCAGATGGATTTTTTTTATTAGTATTATTTTTATTATTATTATTATTATTATTATTGTTTCTTCTTTTCAGATGGAATTTATTTTTATTACTATTATTTCTTCTTTTCAGGTGGAATTTATTTTTTTATTATTATTTTTTTTTATTATTATTATTATTTCTTCTTTTCAGGTGAATTTTTTTTTTTATTATTATTATTATTATTTTTATTATTATTATTATTTCTTCTTTTCAGATGGATTTTTTTTATTATTATTATTATTTTATTTATTATTATTATTATTATTATTATTATTATTATTATTTCTTCTTTTCAGGTGGAATTTTTTTTATTATTATCATTTTTATTATTATTATTATTATTATTATTTCTTCTTTTCAGATGGAATTTTTTTTTTTATTATTATTTTTTTTTTTATTATTATTATTATTTTTCTTTTCCGGTGGAATTTTTTTTTATTATTATTACTATTATTATTAATATTATTATTATTATTATTATTATTATTATTATTATTATTATTATTATTATTATTATTATTATTATTATTTCTTCTTTTCAGGTGGAATTTTTTTATTATTATTATTATTATTATTTCCTCTTTTCAGGTGGAATTTATTTTTTTATTATTATTTTTTATTATTATTATTATTATTATTATTATTATTATTATTATTGTTATTATTATTATAATTATTATTATTATTATTATTATTATTATTATTTCTTCTTTTCAGATTGATTTTTTTTATTATTATTATTATTGTTTTTTATTATTATTATTATTATTATTATTATTTCTTCTTTTCAGGTGGAATTTATTTATTTTTTATTATTATTGTTATTATTTCTTCTTTTCAGGTGGTATTTTTTTTTTATTATTTTATTATTATTATTATTATTATTTCTTCTTTTCAGGTGAAATTTATTTTTTTATTATTATTTTTTTTTATTATTATTATTATTTTTATTATTTCTTCTTTTCAGAGGGAATTTATTTATTTTTATTATTATTATTATTATTTTATTATTATTATTATTATTTCTTCTTTTCAGGTGGAATTTATTTTTTTATTATTATTTTTATTATTATTATTATTATTATTATTTCTTCTTTTCAGAGGGAATTTATTTTTTTATTATTATTATTTTTATTATTATTATTATTATTATTTCTTCTTTTCAGGTGATTTTTTATTATTATTATTATTATTTTATTATTTTTTCTTTTCAGGTGGAATTTTTTTTATTTTTTTATTATTATTATTATTATTATTATTATTATTATTATTATTATTATTATTAATATTATTATTATTATTATTATTATTATTATTATTATTATTATTATTATTATTATTATTATTATTATTTCTTCTTTTCAGGTGGAATTTATTTTTTATTATTCTTGTTTTTATTATTATTACTATTATTATTTCTTCTTTTCAGATGGAATTTATTTTATTATTATTATTATTATTATTATTATTTATTCTTTTCAGGTGGTATTTTTTATTATTATTATTATTATTTTTATTATTATTATTATTTCGTCTTTTCAGATGGAATTTTTTTTTTTTTTTTTTTTTTTTATTATTATTGTTTCTTTTCAGGTGGATTTTTTTATTTTTTTTTATTATTATTGTTATTATTATTTCTTTTTTTCAGATGGAATTTTTTTTTATTATTATTATTTTTTTATTATTATTATTTTTTCTTTTCAGGTGGAATTTTTTTTTTTTTTTTTTTTTTTATTATTATTATTATTATTATTTCTTCTTTTCAGGTGGTATTTTTTTATTATTATTATTATTATTATTTTATTATTATTATTATTATTATTATTTCTTCTTTTCAGGTGGAATTTATTTTTTTATTATTATTTTTTATTATTATTATTATTATTATTATTTTTATTATTTCTTCTTTTCAGAGGGAATTTATTTTTTTATTATTGTTATTTTTATAATTTTTATTATTATTATTATTTCTTCTTTTCAGGTGGAATTTATTTTTCTTGTTATTATTTTTTTTATCATTATTATTACTATTTCTTCTTTTCAGATGGAATTTATTTTTATTATTATTATTATTTTTTATTATTATTATTATTATTATTATATTTTCTTTTATTATTATTATTATTATTATTATTATTTCTTCTTTTCAGATGGAATTTATTTTTATTATTATTATTTCTTCTTTTCAGGTGGAATTTATTTTTTTATTATAATTTTTTATTATTATTATTATTATTATTATTTCTTCTTTTCAGGTGGAATTTATTTTTTTTATTATTATTTTTTATTATTATTATTATTATTTCTTCTTTTCAGATGGAATTTATTTTTTTATTATTATTATTATTATTATTATTATTATTATTTCTTCTTTTCAGGTGATATTTTTTATTATTATTATTATTTTATTATTATTATTATTATTATTATTATTATTATTATTTCTTCTTTTCAGATGGATTTTTTTTTATTATTATTTTTATTATTATTATTATTATTATTATTATTTCTTCTTTTCAGATGGAATTTTTTTTATTATTATTATTATTGTTTTTATTATTATTATTTTTATTATTTCTTCTTTTCAGGTGGATTTTTTTTTTTTTTATTATTATTATCTTTTATTATTATTATTATTATTTCTTCTTTTCAGGTGGAATTTATTTTTTATTATTATTATTTTTTATTATTATTATTATTATTTCTTCTTTTCAGGTGGAATTTTTTTTTATTTATTATTATTATTATTATTTATTTTTTTCAGATGGATTTTTTTATTATTATTATTTTTATTATTATTATTATTATTATTATTGTTTCTTCTTTTCAGATGGAATTTATTTTTATTACTATTATTTCTTCTTTTCAGGTGGAATTTATTTTTTTATTATTATTTTTTTTTTATTATTATTATTATTTCTTCTTTTCAGGTGAATTTTTTTTTTTATTATTATTATTATTATTTTTATTATTATTATTATTTCTTCTTTTCAGATGGATTTTTTTTTATTATTATTATTATTTTATTTATTATTATTATTATTATTATTATTATTATTATTTCTTCTTTTCAGGTGGAATTTTTTTTATTATTATCATTTTTATTATTATTATTATTATTATTATTTCTTCTTTTCAGATGGAATTTTTTTTTTTATTATTATTTTTTTTTTATTATTATTATTATTTTTCTTTTCCGGTGGAATTTTTTTTTTATTATTATTACTATTATTATTATTATTATTATTATTATTATTATTATTATTATTATTATTATTATTATTATTATTATTATTATTATTATTATTATTATTTCTTCTTTTCAGGTGGAATTTTTTTTTTATTATTATTATTATTATTATTTCCTCTTTTCAGGTGGAATTTATTTTTTTATTATTATTTTTTATTATTATTATTATTATTTTTATTATTTCTTCTTTTCAGGTGGAATTTATTTTTTATTATTATTATTTTTCCTTCTTTTCAGGTGGAATTTTTTTTTATTATTATTATTATTTTTATTATTATTATTATTTCGTCTTTTCAGATGGAATTTTTTTTTTATTTATTTTTTTATTATTATTATTATTTCTTTTCAGGTGGATTTTTTTTTTATTATTATTATTATTGTTATTATTATTTCTTTTTTTCAGATGGAATTTTTTTTTTTATTAATTTTTTTTATTATTATTATTTTTTCTTTTCAGGTGGAATTTATTTTATTATTATTTTTTTTATTATTATTATTATTATTATTATTATTTCTTCTTTTCAGGTGGTATTTTTTTATTATTATTATTATTATTATTTCTTCTTTTCAGGTGGAATTTATTTTTTTATTATTATTTTTTATTATTATTATTATTATTATTTTTATTATTTCTTCTTTTCAGAGGGAATTTATTTTTTTATTATTGATATTTTTATAATTGTTATTATTATTATTATTTCTTCTTTTCAGGTGGAATTTATTTTTCTTCTTATTATTTTTTTTATCATTATTATTACTATTTCTTCTTTTCAGATGGAATTTATTTTTATTATTATTATTATTTTTTATTATTATTATTATTATTATTATTATTATTTCTTCTTTTCAGATGGAATTTATTTTTATTATTATTATTTCTTCTTTTCAGGTGGAATTTATTTTTTTATTATAATTTATTATTATTATTATTATTATTATTATTTCTTCTTTTCAGGTGGAATTTATTTTTTTTATTATTATTTTTTATTATTATTATTATTATTTCTTCTTTTCAGATGGAATTTATTTTATTATTATTATTATTATTATTATTATTTCTTCTTTTCAGGTGATATTTTTTATTATTATTATTATTTTATTATTATTATTATTATTATTATTATTATTATTATTATTATTATTATTATTATTATTATTATTATTATTATTATTATTATTTCTTCTTTTCAGATGGATTTTTTTTATTATTATTATTATTGTTTTTATTATAATTATTTTTATTATTTCTTCTTTTCAGGTGGAATTTTTTTTATTTATTATTATTATTTTTTATTATTATTATTATTATTTCTTTTTTTCAGATGGATTTTTTTTATTAGTATTATTTTTATTATTATTATTATTATTATTATTATTATTATTATTATTATTTCTTCTTTTCAGGTGGAATTTATTTTTTATTATTATTATTTTTTATTATTATTATTATTATTATTATTATTTCTTCTTTTCAGGTGGATTTTTTTTTTATTTATTATTATTATTATTATTTATTTTTTTCAGATGGATTTTTTTTATTAGTATTATTTTTATTATTATTATTATTATTATTATTATTATTATTATTATTATTATTATTATTATTATTATTATTTCTTCTTTTCAGATGGAATTTATTTTTATTACTATTATTTCTTCTTTTCAGGTGGAATTTATTTTTTTATTATTATTTTTTTTATTATTATTATTATTTCTTCTTTTCAGGTGAATTTTTTTTATTATTATTATTATTATTATTATTTTTATTATTATTATTATTTCTTCTTTTCAGATGGATTTTTTTTATTATTATTATTATTTTATTTATTATTATTATTATTATTATTATTATTATTTCTTCTTTTCAGGTGGATTTTTTTTATTATTATTATTTTTATTATTATTATTATTATTATTATTATTATTATTATTATTTCTTCTTTTCAGATGGATTTTTTTTTTTTATTATTATTATTTTTTTTATTATTATTATTATTATTTCTTCTTTTCAGGTGGAATTTTTTTATTATTATTATTATTATTATTATTATTATTATTATTATTATTATTATTATTATTATTATTATTATTATTATTATTATTATTATTATTATTATTATTATTATTATTATTATTATTATTATTATTATTATTATTATTATTATTATTATTATTATTATTATTATTATTATTATTATTATTATTATTATTATTATTATTATTATTATTATTATTATTATTATTATTATTATTATTATTATTATTATTATTATTATTATTATTATTATTATTATTATTATTATTATTATTATTATTATTATTATTATTATTATTATTATTATTATTATTATTATTATTATTATTATTATTATTATTATTATTATTATTATTATTATTATTATTATTATTATTATTATTATTATTATTATTATTATTATTATTATTATTATTATTATTATTATTATTATTATTATTATTATTATTATTATTATTATTATTATTATTATTATTATTATTATTATTATTATTATTATTATTATTATTATTATTATTATTATTATTATTATTATTATTATTATTATTATTATTATTATTATTATTATTATTATTATTATTATTATTATTATTATTATTATTATTATTATTATTATTATTATTATTATTATTATTATTATTATTATTATTATTATTATTATTATTATTATTATTATTATTATTATTATTATTATTATTATTATTATTATTATTATTATTATTATTATTATTATTATTATTATTATTATTATTATTATTATTATTATTATTATTATTATTATTATTATTATTATTATTATTATTATTATTATTATTATTATTATTATTATTATTATTATTATTATTATTATTATTATTATTATTATTATTATTATTATTATTATTATTATTATTATTATTATTATTATTATTATTATTATTATTATTATTATTATTATTATTATTATTATTATTATTATTATTATTATTATTATTATTATTATTATTATTATTATTATTATTATTATTATTATTATTATTATTATTATTATTATTATTATTATTATTATTATTATTATTATTATTATTATTATTATTATTATTATTATTATTATTATTATTATTATTATTATTATTATTATTATTATTATTATTATTATTATTATTATTATTATTATTATTATTATTATTATTATTATTATTATTATTATTATTATTATTATTATTATTATTATTATTATTATTATTATTATTATTATTATTATTATTATTATTATTATTATTATTATTATTATTATTATTATTATTATTATTATTATTATTATTATTATTATTATTATTATTATTATTATTATTATTATTATTATTATTATTATTATTATTATTATTATTATTATTATTATTATTATTATTATTATTATTATTATTATTATTATTATTATTATTATTATTATTATTATTATTATTATTATTATTATTATTATTATTATTATTATTATTATTATTATTATTATTATTATTATTATTATTATTATTATTATTATTATTATTATTATTATTATTATTATTATTATTATTATTATTATTATTATTATTATTATTATTATTATTATTATTATTATTATTATTATTATTATTATTGTTATTGTTATTGTTATTGTTATTGTTATTGTTATTGTTATTGTTATTGTTATTGTTATTGTTATTGTTATTGTTATTGTTATTGTTATTGTTATTGTTATTGTTATTGTTATTGTTATTGTTATTGTTATTGTTATTGTTATTGTTATTATTATTGTTATTATTATTATTATTATTATTATTATTATTATTATTATTATTATTATTATTATTATTATTATTATTATTATTATTATTATTATTATTATTATTATTATTATTATTATTATTATTATTATTATTATTATTATTATTATTATTATTATTATTATTATTATTATTATTATTATTATTATTATTATTATTATTATTATTATTATTATTATTATTATTATTATTATTATTATTATTATTATTATTATTATTATTATTATTATTATTATTATTATTATTATTATTATTATTATTATTATTATTATTATTATTATTATTATTATTATTATTATTATTATTATTATTATTATTATTATTATTATTATTATTATTATTATTATTATTATTATTATTATTATTATTATTATTATTATTATTATTATTATTATTATTATTATTATTATTATTATTATTATTATTATTATTATTATTATTATTATTATTATTATTATTATTATTATTATTATTATTATTATTATTATTATTATTATTATTATTATTATTATTATTATTATTATTATTATTATTATTATTATTATTATTATTATTATTATTATTATTATTATTATTATTATTATTATTATTATTATTATTATTATTATTATTATTATTATTATTATTATTATTATTATTATTATTATTATTATTATTATTATTATTATTATTATTATTATTATTATTATTATTATTATTATTATTATTATTATTATTATTATTATTATTATTATTATTATTAT
>JAWZYT010001045.1:0-42500 GCA_034508575.1 Petrolisthes manimaculis | reverse complement strand
ATTTTTTTATTATTATTTTTATAATTGTTATTATTATTATTATTATTATTTCTTCTTTTCAGATGGATTTTTTTTATTAGTATTATTTTTATTATTATTATTATTATTATTATTATTATTATTATTTCTTCTTTTCAGGTGGAATTTATCTTTTATTATTATTATTTTATTTTTATTATTATTATTATTATTATTTCTTCTTTTCAGGTGGAATTTTTTTTTTATTATTATTATTATTTTTTATTATTATTATTATTATTTCTTCTTTTCAGATGGATTTTTTTTATTATTATTTTTATTATTATGATTTTTATTATTATTATTATTATTATTATTATTATTATTATTATTATTATTATTATTATTATTATTTCTTCTTTTCTGATTGATTTTTTTTATTATTATTATTATTGTTTTTTATTATTATTATTATTATTATTATTATTTCTTCTTTTTAGGTGGTATTTTTTTTTATTATTATTATTATTTTATTATTATTATTATTATTATTTCTTCTTTTCTGGTGAAATTTATTTTTTTATTATTATTTTTTATTATTATTATTATTATTATTTTTATTATTTCTTCTTTTCAGAGGGAATTTATTTATTTTTATTATTATTATTATTATTATTTTATTATTATTATTATTATTTCTTCTTTTCAGGTGGAATTTATTTTTTTATTATTATTTTTATTATTATTATTATTATTATTATTATTTCTTCTTTTCAGAGGGAATTTTTTTTTATTATTATTATTATTTTATTATTATTATTATTATTATTTCTTCTTTTCAGATGGATTTTTTTTTTTTTATTATTATTATTATTATTATTATTATTATTATTATTATTATTATTATTATTATTATTATTTCTTCTTTTCAGATGGAATTTTTTTTTTATTATTATTATTATTATTATTATTATTATTATTATTATTATTATTATTATTATTATTATTATTATTATTATTATTATTATTATTATTATTATTATTATTATTATTATTATTATTATTATTATTATTATTATTATTATTATTATTATTATTTCTTCTTTTCAGATGGAATTTTTATTATTATTATTATTATTGTTTTTTATTATTATTATTATTATTATTATTATTATTATTATTTCTTCTTTTCAGGTGGAATTTATTTTATTATTATTATTATTATTATTATGTCTTCTTTTCAGGTGGTATTTTTTTTTATTATTATTATTATTTTATTGTTATTATTATTATTATTTCTTCTTTTCAGGTGATTTTTTTTTTTTATTATTATTTTTTATTATTATTATTATTATTTTTATTATTTCTTCTTTTCTGAGGGAATTTATTTTTTATTTTTATTATTATTATTTTTGTTTTATTATTATTATTATTTCTTCTTTTCAGGTGGAATATTTTTTTTTATTATTATTATTATTTCTTCTTTTCAGGTGGAATTTATTTTTTTATTATTATTTATTATTATTATTATTATTATTTCTTCTTTTCAGAGGTTTGAGGCTGAGACAGGACTTACATAATCCATCATTAATCAAATATAGTAATTGTTTGCATATTGTAGTTGTGGTTTCTTTGTTGTGTCCAAATATTGAGCTGGCAAGTGATCTGAGGGCTTTACATTTTTACATGCAGTTGTTTTTGATGGCCATTATGTTATTTGAATGTCATGGATGTGTTGTATATTATGCCAAGTATTTTGTATGTGTGTGTAAACTCAAGGTCAGTATAGGTAGGCAATGCAGTGTTGATTGCAGCTTTTATTTCGTGAAAATAAACTCTTAGTATCAAACATAATGCTGTATACATTTTCTTTTCCAAACAAAATTAAGGTACAATATCACACAAAGTACAAAAATATATATGCATTATATAGGGTTATTCAAAAGAAGTTTCTGCTAACATGGTAAAATGATTACGAGCTTGCATTCATGAAAATAGATTACAGTTGAACATATGATCTGCTATTGCTTCTTAAACACTGTAAATAAGTTCTGTATATTATGTCTTAAATGCATATATGCAGCGTATAATACACATTTAATAAATATTATAATATGTATATGAATCATCCTGTACATATGGTAGGTACAGTACTTGGTTCAGCACTCACATAATCAAAGAAAAATGCGCACATGTAGGAATGATGGTTGTGAAAAAATGAGAATGGTCCAAAGATTGGAGAAGTCTTCTATTGTGTTTTAGGTCTTCAGCCATTATGGCAGGAGTTGTTGTTGAAGTTCCTCAAGCTGTCTGGCCGAGCAGCCCCGAGCTCTCGAGGAAGGCCATGGCCTGAACCGGGCTTTCCCAAAGTGCCCTCAGAGTACAGTATATGTTGTGTTGTTGGCTAGTGTTGTTGTGTGCGTTGCAGTCTTCAACCACCCCCGAAGGCTGTCAAGGAAGGCAGCTATAGGAGCCAAATCATCACAACACCAGGGGGCACGAGTCCCTGGACATGAAGTAGGGCTCATCAGTCTAGAATAGGTGCAGTAGAAATGAGTTACTTGAGAGGTGCATGTGGACTTACAAGTCGGGATGGAAAAAGTAATGAGAGTGTGTATGCAAGTGGTAATGAGTGTGGTGTGGTTGAGAGTGAAGTGTAATACATTGAGGTGGTTTGGATATGCTTCCTCTCTCCCTTATGCTCTTCCTTGGTTATTGTACCAGTAAAGTACTAGTTAGTATCAATGAGACAACAAGAGGAGTGCCATTGTTAATTAAGGAAACTGAACTGCTCTAAACCATTGCATATAATTATCAGGGCATACATTGTTAGTAAAGGAAAAAGTTTCCTTGAATTAAATATTGAATATCTATTTTTGCAAATGACTGTAAGTCTGGATTAAAGTATTTTTAGCTTTAACCTACTTTCAGCAAAGGAGGTCGAGGAGATGGGCGATACTGAAGGAAGACTCTCCGCTTGTGCTTCAACTAAATGGGACTGTATGCAACTACAGGCATCATTTGTGTCATCGAATGCACGTTCACAGTACAGACACACAGTCCTGGAAGTAAAGAATTTAATGTAGTAACCTACCATGGTAAGAAACAGTTAAAGAAGGGAATACAGTATCTGGTACTTGACATATTAAACACACATGCTTAATACACTACATTTGCAATGTAGTACAAAAATTACCTCTCCCTATATAACGATAAGAAAGTTATTGAATTAGTTAGACCTAACTTAATTATTTTATAGAATTTATTGCTGTTCTGTAGCAGTGTCCAGCTATGTCCCGATTAGGTCATGGTAGTTTAACAAGGTTAGGTGCCATTGGTTGCTCTGGTTAGGTGCCGGTAGTTATAATTACTGCAATCACATTTGAAATACACATGAAGATGGACCTCTTATATCCTACAGTGATACTGTGTTTAAGTCAGAACCGGTGAAAGTCAAAGTCCATTCCTGTATTTTAAGATTGATTAAAAACAGAAAAAGTTGGCATGATTCTATAGTTTTACCAAGAACTGATTTCCAATAAAGTACAATACTTCCCTTCACCTTAATAATATTACATAATTATCAAGAATGGGTCACATAACCCCTAAGCAATCCATATAATCTCATATAAGTTAAATTAGATACGAGAACATAAAAAAAAAAAAAAAATTAATAATTTATATCATTATCGTGATTCTCCAGGTTTTAACAATTACTATTTTAGTAGAAATGGTAGACTAATATGAACTCTACACCTGCTCTAATCTGTCATTGCTATCTGCTTTTTGGCGAGCTTGGATGGATACGTTGTTGGTCTTGGTTTAAGTGGCTGGCAGCAGGGTCCATCTTGGTGGATCGTCGAATCCTTTTGACCGACCAGAACAGTTCCGCTTGCTTTGGCTTGGTTTAACCCAAGCGAACTTCGTATCCGATTGACGTCCAGATGACGGCTTAAGGTTTATAACTTTATGAGCAGATGATTCCATACTCTCAATAATCCTAAACAAATATTTTCTCATGTAGAACATTTGACAAAATGCACTAATTCTAAAGTGAAACAATATAGGCTGATAAGAAGGTGTTATAGCTCCGTGTGATATGAATACACCACCATACATCAATCAATTACATAACCCTGATAACTTTTATACTCTCCATAATACAAGCCGGAGTTAATTTGACGCCCACCATACATCCATAGGAGGTGGGAGGAACAGCTGACTTCTTCAAATTCCTCGATACACACCATCAGGTAAAGCAAAGATCCTAATTACTTAAGGAAATTAAAGGAATGCCTTGTAGTCAGAATAGAGTTATAGGAAAGTAAAGGAATAAATATGAGGTGAGAAAAAAGTTAGGCCAAAGGTTCTGTGGGATTAAGATATTCCCGAAAAAATTCGGTAAATATAACCCGAAATTATTTGAGCCGTATATTAAGCCATAGGGTAAATATTGAAAGAATTGCCGTTATTGCATACGGTTTTTCTACCTTCATTACCCACTTATTTAGACAATTCAAAGACTATTTTCGGTAAATATTGAATGAATTTCAACAAATGCCCCATTTCCAAGATAAGGCATTTTGAAATTAGCCTGACCTTACCTAACCTCACCTAGACTGCATCAGACTACTGGGACTATTTAATACCCTGTAGTGTTTTTCCAACGAATCTAGTTCAAATATGGCGAAAATGAAGTGTTTATGGAGATTGGGGGGGGGGTCGTATCTCCCCAAACATTAAAATGCGACGGCCTTGAACAATAAATGCATTAAAGAAACACCATAAAACATTGCAATCTGCAATCCTTCAGTCCAAACCTGATTATGGTCCAGCGCTTAACTTATACCTTTTTCTCTATGGCATTTCCTCAGCAAGTTTCGCATTTCCAAGATATTCAAATGGGGGATTTTGAAATTAACCTGATCTTACCTAACCTAACCTAACATTAGACCACAGCAGACTACCTGGACCTAACCTGGGCAAACTACTGGGAAATAACTGATAAAACACAGTCGGTGGCAGAAGTCCTATCGCCTCACTTGCTTCACCGAGGCACGCGATGCTCATACTCAAAATTATGAGGTATAGAAAATGTGTGTATTTCTCGAGTCCATAAACACTGCATGTCTCGGTGAAGCAGGTGAGGCAACAGGACTTCTGCCGCCGACTGTACAGGAAATAACTGAGGTAAAATACTGGGACCTAGCCGAATCTGGTAACACTACTACAAAACGGTAATTCTTTCAATAAATACCAGCACTAAATATACCTGGTAAATTAATTAATCTATAAATATACGGTACCTGGTGGAAAATTCATTAAGATATAAATATATCAGGTAAATTCATTAAGGTGTAATTATACTTAGTAAATTCATTAATCCGTAAATATACCTAGTAAATTCATTAAGCCGTAAATTTAATAACTGAACTTGGGTACCTTACTTGGGTATTAGTAGAGAAGTACTGCATTCTTGGTTAGGGCCGCATGGTGTTACCGCACCAGGCTAGGTCCCAGGAATTTGCGCCTGTCACTTTATGATAGTTTACACCGGTTATAACCCGATAGTTTGCCCAGGTTAGGTCACGGTACTCTGCTGGGGTCTAGGTTAGGTTTGGTCAGGTCGGGTTAGGTCAGACCAATTTCCAAATAATGTTTGTAAAACATAGATGAAAAGTGTCTGAGTTGGTTTCTCAGATTTATTAATCTCTCCAAGCAGGTTATTTGTAAGCCTAGTTTACTAAATTTCATGTTTAAATTATATGTAATGTATTCAGATGCTGATCTACTTCTCTATCATATAGGCTACAGTAGATTATGGTCCATTTTCCTAAAACTTGTGAATTTAATTACCTTTATGTAAGAAGGAGGCTTAGGGTTCTAGGGAATTCATAATAATAAATAGAAGTTAACCATAAAAGTTTTGCATTATAAGTGAAATATGTGTAAAAACAGTTATCCCCGGTCTGCAGGATTATACCAAATATATAGCCTAATTAGGCTATGGTTATTTCATTTATTTATTTATTCTTTTTCAAGGATATCTTTTGGTTTCAGTGGCAATGAAAAATAGTTTAAATTGGAGGCAGTGAGTTGGACAAGGTGGTGTTCTGTACTGGGTAAAAGAAGAGGACATGGCAGGTGTGGAAGGTGAAGGTAGTGTGGTGGAAGAGGTGGTGGTGATGGAGAACAACACTGGCCTCCATCATAACAAGGAAACTAGTGACCAGCCTCCTCCACCAAAAGGTAAGTTGTACAGTACTGTACTGTACTGTATAAGTTGTCAGAGTACGGTATTGTATTTGAAAAGTACAATAAGTTCATAATTCTCTCATTGGCTGGGGATGAAATAGCAAAGTTCCATGCCTTACCTGTATATCTTAATCAAATTTGGATGTAGTTGATCATATTAGTTTTCATTTTTATTAACAGTTTATATTGGCCTTGTTGACTTTAGAATGTTAAATCCTTGCTCTATTAATTGTTGGAGGAATTTATCCTGGATTGAACTGTCAAGATTCAAAAACTGATGATTCTTTTTCATATTTCCAGAGGAGAGAATAAAATCAAACCTGGTATTGAGGAAAAGTGATGGAAGGGAGAGGTCACTGAGTGTATCCTATCAGCCTGATGGTGAAGCAGTGTTTGTTATTAGTGATCTTGATGATGCAGCCGCCCACATCTCAGACACAGACCCTCCCATCACAGACTTGGTGCTTATGTTGAACTTGATGATGTGTTTCTAATTTATTGTTTGACAAATTTGTATTTGTGCATGATATGTATACCAGATGTTTGGTAGTTCATTGGCTTAGGCATAATGCTCATTTAACACATATACACATACAGTACCATAATACATAATTGCATCTACTACTGAAGTTGAGAGATTAGCCTATGATTTTGTCTCCATTTTTGTTTGTCAGGTTGTGTGTCAGTAAACAAGATATTAACCAATTTTCACAAACTTTCATGGGCATATATGATGTGCACCCAGGAAGATCTAATTACAGTACAGTAGATTTAGAAGGTGAGTGGTAGAGAGCACTTGGAGGTATGAGAGCATACATTCTCCAATGTTTGTTATAGATAAGGTGAAATATGGATGACTGCTTGTAGACTTTCATGAGTTTCGGGGAGTTGGTACCTTTTAGGGAAGGATATGCTCAGTCTAGGAAGGAGTTTGTGGTCTCTAAAAGTCCTTATACTGTAGTTTGATATGCAACTTATTAAGGATACATTCCAGTACCATATCACATAATTCCATATGTAAATGTTAATTATGGACACTGTATCAATCTTGCTGATTAATGCCAAATTGAATTACCAGAGGGTTGAGCTGATCTGTTTGGTCTCTAGAGCCTGTACCTTCATCCACAGAACTTACAATTGGCGAGGACATATGTGGAGGATGCCAGGGATGGGCGACACTCTGACTTTAAGCTTTCTGAGAGACATTTAAGGTAAGTCACCAGGCTGTAAATGTAAAAGTACAGTACACTGTGATCCCTTGTGTATGAAATAACTATAACAAGAGATACCATTGAATGTGATACGAACACAGTATGTAAAGTCTAATTGTGAAATGACCCCTCAGATGAAATGCCTTTTAACTAGACAAGCAGTATTAATATTCTCAGTGAATGTACTAAATTTTTTTTTTTTTTACTTGCAGGTTGTATCACTTATACCAAAATATCTGGGGTCAGTGTTTGCTGTACCTGGTGATTGCACTACACCTCCTCCTGGCATTGTTTGAAAAACCAGCTGTCCCAGGCCTTGAGATTACATACTGGGTCAGTTGCTCACTTATTCAGTTGTTTATTCAGGCAGGTACATAACTCAGTGAGTACAGTAAAGTAGCATTAAGTATTCAGGCAGGAAACTAGTCATTACAAATGTATACAACTTGTTACCAGTAATCAGTCACTTTATGTGCTGTGCTGTAAGTTTTTGGGGTTGGAATGGTGAAAGCTATAGACTATTTCATTCATTTTTATCCAGAAGGATTGGGGTATTATTTGTAGTTGTGTCAACATCGCATTGCCAGCTCATGATTGACGAAACAAATTTCATCCTTTACCCTTGACTTATTGAGATAACATTTGAATTAGGCCGTCATTAACATAATTTTATGACTTTGGAATACAAAGAAGATTCTCATATATTACTGTATTATATAAAACCAAATCATGGCAATCTGCATTAACGATATAGTGTACTGCACAGACACAAGAATGAAAAATTCAAATCAAAGTCAACTCATTACCAGTACACGTAGACGAACGCAAGACTTTGAGTATTTTTGTTTCTCTATCTTATGTAGATAAATAGATATTTGGCTTTATTGGCACTCTTAAAAGGTACCGTATATTAATAATTATTGAATGAAAATGGCATAGTATTGTAAAATATCGCATGAAATATGAGGTGAGGGTGAGTAGCTCAACTTTCCCGACTAAGCTAGCTGGCTATTCCATTCACTTGTGTTTATTTACGTGTAATGAGTTGACTTTGATTTGATTTTTTTTTTTCTTGTGTCTGTTTGGTATATTGTTGATGCAGATTGGCATGAATTGAATGTATAAAATAAATATAAAAGAGTCTTGCTTGTATAATGGGATCACAAAAATATGCCAATGAAAAGATGAAATTTACATGTTTATCTCAATATGTCAATATGAGACGCATACTGGCAGTGAGATGTTCCCACATCTCCACTCGTCATTGGCCAAACAATATAAAATAAGACTAGATTGTTTACTCACTATTAGTACATAATTATGAACATGGGAATAATGCAGGATAAGAAATTAACAGAGAATATATGAAATTATACTTATAAGAGCTTGATTTGACAGGGAAACCTCCATTCAGATAGGTGAACAAGGTGCAACAGCTGTGTTTTAAATCCACATGAAGCTAATAATTATGAATTTTTCATTGTTGTTCTTCCTGGGCAGAATAGCCTCCTGCCCCACAGAACCCTGGTACACTGATTGCAGTGAAAAAAAAAATAAAAAAAAATTAATGTGACAAACTCTGCCTGACAAATATATGTTAACATTTTCACAACTTACCATTGTACTGAGATGAAATGTACCACAGGTGACCATGATGGTGGAGTTTGGTGCCATATGCTTTTACCTGTTTCGTCTGACCCTCATCAGTGTGTTCACACCACTTACTCGCTTCTGGTCTGACACCAAGCACTTGCTCATCATTATCCTGACAGTGGTGAGACATTTGATAGTTGTTTATTCTCACTCAAATTATTATAGCCTATATGGGATGATATCATTGAAGCTTTGCATTGTCAGTCACAATCCAAAATTTCTCTCCAGCACTTGATGTTTTGAAGAATGTGATATGTAAGTACAGTAATACCATTTCATAGCAGGATTTGCATGGCATGACTGAAAACTTCTGTACATTAGTGTTGTTTCAGATAATTAAGGTCTGGCTATGAAAGTTTGGATTGTAACTGTTTGTGTAGCTAATAACAATATAATACAGTAATATTATTTCTGCATGCAGAACTTATCCTTTGTTAGCCCCATGATTGGAACCTGGCACGCTAAGAATAGAATGACACAATAGTAGTGACTGTGATCCATGTTTGAGTTGCAAAGGACAAAACTCATGTCTTCATGTAATCTATAATCATATAGGCTATAACCTCTACAGAAATCATCATATTATAGGAATTTAATGGATATGGGCATGATCATTCCATCTATTGCAATCTCAGGGCAGTGTTTAGAAGTTGTATCCAAAGTGGTATACTGTACTACTGGCTGCAGTAGTCATATTAAAAAATTATGTTTTATCCAACTCTAGACACTGCTTTGTTTATCCATATATAAATTAAGGCTTTTTTTTTTTGTGCTGCGTTACTTGTGCCTTGAAATAGCAATAAGTATAAACAGTACTGTAATACTGAATTCACTGAGCTCCCTTTTTAATATTGTAGTAAGCAGTAGTTGCTTGTGCTGTACCTTACTGTACTTTAGGGTTTGCTTGCAGTCACAGTGCAGTAATTTTGTGTTGCTTTTTTAAGCCTATTGGTTCTGTGCTACCGGTTTTTATTAATTTGCTATTTCATTTCCTTACTTGCCTTACTAAATATCAATCCCTGACTTTCCAGCTAACCTTTCTAGACATGGTTATATATATTGGACTAACCGAGAGTGGCCATTATGGTGTAAGGTAAGTGCTATTAATTATTTTTTTTGTGTGTGTCCACTCTCCTTACTCTGTTATTGAACCTCCTTTGTGTTATGATATAAGATGTTGCCTTATGATAGTATAATTGTAAGAAGGATGTGTCAAATTAATTAAGTTTAATGTTATCTTGTTCCAGTATTTCCCATATACATACAGTATACATATAGTATTTTAAAGCTCCTGTGATGTTGGTGGCTTCTCTAGAGTAAGTCAATTAATTTATATTTTGGGAAGAAGAAAAACTGCCAGCTCTTTTATTGTAGGTGTAAGGGAGAGCTTTACTTATAATATTTTGCTAAAGCTTCCTCACTTCTAGTCATTTCTACTTTTCTCAGGTGGTCTAGAGCTCTGAGGCCTCTGTTTGCTGTGAATTTCCCTGAGATGCGCCAAATTCGACGGTCTTTCCGCAACTTGCGTCGCACCCTGCCTGATGTGGTCAATGTCCTCTTTCTCTTCTTCTTCAGTTTAGCCATCTTTGCTCTCATGGCTTATAAGTTGTTTGGTGAGAGGTCAGAATCATTCCTTTGAGTCTATAATGTTGTGTGAATGCTGTAACGTAAGTGGTACCGTACCATTCTCCATTAGTTTTCTTGTAAAAAATTCAAATGTAGCACACTTGTATCTGAGCTCCATATTCACAGATATAATAATTCACCACAGCCTTATCATCAGAGTTCACTATAACCCACAATGGGTCCTATAGCCACTTACTACAGCTCTCTCTCTCTCTCTCCACAGAGGACTGGTGTGGGTGGATGGACGTCCCTACTTCAGTAATTACTGGGATAGCATCTTTGACCTCTATGTCTTAGTTACTACTGCCAACAACCCTGACGCAATGTAAGTTTGTACTGGGTTGCCCAAGACAAGGGGAAGATTTTATGTATTGCAGGAATTAAGGAATATTCTAGTTTCTTATGTATCTCCCTGACCTTGATTTTCTTCTGTCTCCCATAGTTGGGATATTAGGCCAGCCCCAGTTACACAACACATACATCTATGAAAATATCAACCATACCAGGATATCTCTTTCCAAAAATACCTTCTCAATGCAATACATTATACAGTACTGTACTATGCTTCACAAACATCTGTGTGGTTTCTCCTGGGAGCAAGATGTGAAAAGCCCTTTTGTAATGGCTAGGCAGGCCCCCAATAAAGCCTTGCTGGTGAGGTGAAGTTGTTTCTGTTTCACCTCGGCTAGCCTTTTTGTGAAGGAACAAATATAGAAATACAGACATATACATGTATATTTGACTTGTGGATCCTTCTTTTAGGGGTCATCACAGCGGATTATTTGTCTCCATTCTGATGTAATCTGGTAAGGGTCTGTATATATGACTTGGCAGATGATGATTTTATGGCACTGTGCCCTTCCCGACACCATCCCTCCATAAATTTAGGGAAGAATACTGCTGGAATCAGTCAGTATCTTTAAAGATTAGGTATCTATTGTTTGAGTGGGGCCTTCACTACCCACACATTTTGTACTACTACATACAAGGTCAATGGGTGTGAATAGACTGCTCATCCTTCCTGGGAAACGAACCCTAGGAGATCTTGGTTGTAAACCAAGCATACAGTACTAACCACTGCGCTAAGGGACGTCATATATATATTGTATATATAGGTACAGTATCTGGTTTGCAAACCATATCAGTGATTGCCTTTTCTATCTTTTCCATTAGGATGCCAGCATTTGACGAGTCAGCTTACTATGTGGTCTTCTTTGTGGTGTTCCTGGTGATCTGCTATTT
Organism: Petrolisthes manimaculis; assembly: GCA_034508575.1. NCBI lineage: Eukaryota > Metazoa > Arthropoda > Malacostraca > Decapoda > Porcellanidae > Petrolisthes > Petrolisthes manimaculis. The sequence continues at coordinate 30,555 of JAWZYT010001045.1, read as the reverse complement.
TATCTACATGAACATAATCCTTGCTGTCATCTATAACAACTACCGGAAACACCTGAAGGTAATCTCTTCTCATCCACATACATTTTCCACCTGGGGAAGCTAATATACACTATTCCTTAACTAGTTTCCACTGTGGTCAGAGTAGCAGTGGTGTAGCATAGATATTAGATGCCTGGAGGGTTTTTGGGATAGGGTCTTATCATTTGCTTCCCAACCAGACATAGGGTACGTGCAAAACTGTGCTGCCTTTACTCCAGTACTACTATTGTTACTTTAAATATTTCAAATTATTGGCCTGACAAGGTGGAATAGTTAGAGCACTGAGAGTTATGGTCTGGAGGAGTGTAGGTGGTTGAGAAGGTGAAGCATAATACTGGTACATTGAGGAAATCTGGAAGCATGGAAAGCTTGAAAGATGGGGAGTTTCCAAATAACTTGTATAGAAGTGACATTGAAAGAGATACTACCTGCCGGATGAGTGAACAAGGTGGAAGAATACACAAGGGAAAGGTATATGAGTGGAAGGGGAAAGCTTGAAGATGCAAAGAAAGGGTGTAAAAACACCTGGAAAGAACAATGCATCAGAGCAATAGATAAATGGATAAATTATATTTTGGTACCTGGAGCTGTTAGCAGAAGACTTCAAAATGTATTATAAGCACAACACAGTTGGTTACTTATACAATACTTGTACGTGTGGGTGATTTTATACGCATGCAGGCAATTGATATGTTTTGTTGTCACCAGTATGTTCATGAACACCATGCATTGAATCTAATTTTGTAACCAGTTTGTAAAAGGAAGGGAGAGAGTTTCAGACAGAATGAATAATTTCTACTGTCTCTTCCCCAGAATGAAGTAAGAAAGTCTGTCTACAGTAAAAGGCAGCAGCTGAGCAAGGCTTTTGAGGTTTTGGCTGTTTCTTCCGGCAATAAGTAGGTTTTATTGTTACTCTTGTTAACTACTGGATTGCTTATCTACAGGAAGAGGAATTTTCATGCTCAAATGCTAAAAAGAGTGTTGGTTCAGAGATAGGGCTTGAAACCTTACTGCATACCAAATTTTAATAATTTCACTGGATTATATTTTGCAAAGAGGCTCCTGAGTCAAGGAATGTTTCGTGCATTTAGATGCAATTCTTAAGTGTTAGATCATGATAAATATTTATAGAAATATCATACTTTATAATACACTTTCATCAAAAAGTTCTTGAATCTCAGGCAACAGTAGATGTTCAAATGAGAAGGATGTGGCAAGTCCTCTTAAAGTGGTTGGTATTCCTGAATGATATGTGGGCAATGACAAACTCATCCATGCACCCGACATTGTTAATTAGGGATACCACCTGCTTCACACAGAGAGAACACTTTTCATAAGTTTCTTTCATATTTATTACTAGCAGTGATACCCGACGTTGTCCGGGTGAAGATCCTACATGTGGTTTTGTCAATAAATTTCCTCTAATTATATTTATGTGAACTTATTAGGAGGGTGGGAGGAGTCCATTATCAGGTGTGGTTGCTGGTCCCCCAGAGAAACCATGCCAGCTTTACAACCACAAAAGTTATCCATGACGCAACTACAGCAGAAGGTGGCATTTGTAACAGCCACGATTAAATAGCAAGGCCCAAGTGGCGAATTGGTAACAGCCTTCGGCTTGGGCTGCAGGCGTACTGGGATCGAACCCCCTCCCCAACCCCATTGTTAATTTTAAAACTTTTTTCACTGTCCTTAGATTTAGTATTAAATTTAGGTGTTCAACATCTTGTGGTTTGAATTCATTCCTATACTGGGCATGCAAACCAGGCCTGTTTGTTTGTTTTAAGCTGATAATTCAAGAAACACATATCCACCAAAAATAAAATTAAACTGAGGACATTCCCGGGACTACACCGATCAGAATGATGTATCATTTGTCAACAAAAATTTAAAAAAAAAATGTACGGGGGATTCGAACCTAGGATCTTTCAGTTAAGGCCAAATAACAACCTTTGGCTTGGGCTGCAGGGGTACTGAGATCGAACCTCCCCAACTCCCCCATTGGTCATTTACAAAAAAAAAAATTGTAGGCCGAGGACGCTTCCCAGGCTTCACCGATCAAAATGACGTATTACTTTTTACTCTAGGTCAAACGATGCGGCGGCGCATAGCACCTAAACAGACAGACAGACGGAGTGTTTTATATATTATACTGTAGATATAATGCATAGTGTTCCCAGAGTTTAATTTGTTTTTGGTCCACTTCAATCTGTTTTATCTTCAGACCACAGTTGTGGTACAATATCATCTGTCTGTCACAGCCAGTTTTTATTGCTCCATTTCAGTGCATACCAGCAAACCTACATCATTAGTAGAATATACTGTATATAAGGTTTAAAACACATTCTGCTACATAGAGAAAAGGAAAGAGAGAAAGAGAGAACAATCAGTGTTTTTTGCTTCAATCTAATAACCCACAAAAGAAAAGGAAATATTTTGTTACAAATTGCTTCAAAGTGGAAAATATGTGGCAACTAAGTTAAAGAGAATGCAAGAGCTAATTACATAGTACAGTACTACTCAGTTCTTTTCCTGTTACTTTCTATGAATCTCAGTGGTAGAATGATTCAATACAATGTGTATTATGGTAAACAATTTGTATCTTGCCACATTATCAAAATTCCTTTTGCAATTCAGAAAGGATAGAGGATGTGTAGACCTAATCTTTGGAATTATATTAGACTCGGTAATGGAGCAATATCTAGGGAATAGCAGGAAGCTGATAAGATATATATAATCCACAACATTATGTTTTGATTTCACTCCTACCATGCATGTGCAAAGTATGATTTTGGTGTTCTCAGTCCTTTTATGTTGCTTCATATATGCTCATCCCAAACTGAAAAGAAGGTCTTTAGTTATAGTATTCAGTGAGTGCATTCTAAATGTTTAATTTCTGGATAAATATTTCTTATCTGGGTAAATTTACAGTAAACCTGGGTTCAGTAAAACGTATATATTAGTATGTTTTACCACTAATTAGGACCATTCTAAGACCATTTTCTTCAATGGCGTTTCTCTCGGAAATGCCCCGTTTTCGAGATATGCCCAGTTCTCATACCCCATACAAACTTGGGGGAGAGCCTGGGAATCCGGAGTTTTGGGTGGGAGAAAACACGCTGTACACTATGGCGTTGCCTTTATAATATGTAATTGTCTTAAATAAACACTTGAAACCGGAAATAAAAGCGAAATAACAAAGTTTTCGAGACCGATACAATAAAATACAATTATAGCCCAAACAGCAGCGTTACAACACGTGTTGGCTTGGGTTGGGCTAGATATTCAAATCAAATGGTTATTTTGGGAATTAGTATTACCTAACCTGACCTGACCTAACCTAACCTAGACCACGACAGACTACCGGGACCTAACCTGGGCTAACTACCGGGCCTAACCTGGGCATAAAACCGGTATAACAAATAGAAGAAGTTACCGGGTAAATATCCAGGAACGTAGATGGATACAGGACGCTCAAACACAGTATTCCCAAAACAAAATATAGCCAATAGGGTTTTCCCCCACCCAAAACCCTGTATTCCCAGGCTCTCCCCCAAGTTTGTATGGGGTATGAAAACGGGGGCATATCTCGAAAACGAGTCATTTCTAAGAGAAACAAAGTTAAGAAGTGTATTATAAAGGCAACGCCATAGTGTACAGCGTGTTTTCTCCCACCCAAAACCCCGGATTCCCAGGCTCTCCCCCAAGTTTGTATGGGGTATGAAAACTGGGCATATCTCGAAAACGGGGCATTTCCGAGAGAAACACCATTGAAGAAAATGGTCTTAGAATGGTCCTAATTAGTGGTAAAACATACTAATATATACGTTTTACTGAACCCAGGTTTACTGTAAAAATACCCTTATCTGTATATGAGACTGCTTTACAATAACCAGTTCAGGGATAGTCTTAAACATAATATTATACATGTTTGCATATACAGAAAAAATCTCAGATCAAGAATTCATTGTTACACTTTCTGCCTTGATTGTGTGGAGGCGAGTGGTGACGAGAGGCAGATTTATGCAGTTGATGCGAACCCTCAACGCTAAGACCAACCCAGCACTCATTAATGTCTACTGGATTGTATTGGACACAGATGGATCAGATGTTCTTGGTAAGTTTGTTTTTAATACTCATATACTTTTGAATTTCAACATACAGTGGTACAAAGTGTATTAGTTTGGTTATTTATTTTACATGTACAGTATTTAAACAGATTTTTTTTATAAAACAAGGAGGAATAAGCTCCCTGACAGAGCTTGGATTCCAACCCATGCCAGCTTGAATATACTGTAAGTGGTACTGTAATATGGTTGACAAGGTGTTGAAGCAAACAAATAAACTTACAATAATGCACAAATAACTAGGAAATATTCCCTCACTCACTTGGTGATGATTTAGTCATGGTTTGATACCAGGGTGGAATAATATGGCTGAGGTGTTGAAGTGTTAAGCTCCTCTTGGCATGGATTTTAATCCAAGCTCTGTCATTGGTCTTGCTAATAAATACTCAGAAGTTAGCCTAAGTAGTGTCCATGTATTATATGTTATGCCTCTTTGTTTCACCACCAAATAAGGAAGAATATTTTTAAAGCTGGCTTAATGATCATATCATAAGAAAACTAAATACTGTATGTAGTACATGAAATGAATTCCAAGTATAATTGGTGATTGAACCCGAATAATAGATCCCACTGCTAACCATTGCACCATGAGGGACTTAATTGGAATATTGTATCCAGGTTTGATCTATAGTTGGGGTTATATTTTCTATCTATCTATCTATAGCTCTGACGCCTCATTCCCTCCGGGAACTCCCCCCAAGGGGGTGGCCACTGCAGAAAAGTCTCCAGTCTTCCCTGTTCAAACACTCCCTCCTTACTTGGTCAAGCCCTCCCCTCCCCCTTATGCTTCTCTCCTTTACATACTCTTCCACTCTGTTCTGCCATCTAACTTATATTTTGAACTGACAATTATGATTTTACTCTGTCACTTATTCTCAGATAAGGGAGAATTCCTAAGGCTGGCTGACTTGTTGAATGTGGAAGTGTCTGAGGTGGTTGATCGCACTACATTCATGGGTCACTTCTTTCCTCGGATCTACTTCTCCACTCCTTCCAGTATACTTCGTACCATCGTCAAACACAAGTGAGCCTAAAAATTCAGTCTTGTTACACTGGGCCCCAGTGTATGTAAGCTCAGGGATCTATGTGAACACAGCCATATAAAATAATAGTATTTGCTTTATAATCTCTTGTGGATACTTTATATTGCTAATAACTTGCATGGTAAGGGTAGAGAGGACTTCCTTCACTATTTTATTACCCAAGGCTGAGTTGATGATCCATAATTTCAGAGTTCATAATTTTCATTTCTGGCAAACATTAGATCCTTCAAACAGGCATGCCAATCATATTCTGCCACATTTCCATGGCAGTAATATAAACACTGTCCAAAAGCATGTACAGCATATAATAAGTGTGAATGTTAAGGTAATAGGATGAGGACTGGATGCTAAACACCATTTCTATTTCTTCAGACTATTCCAAGTGTTCTTTGATGTTTTGACTCTCATCAATGCTGTGGTAATTGGTTTGGCCACCAGTGAGTCTGAATGGGATGACACTGCAGAGTGGGTTTTCCTTTCTCTCTTTATGTTGGAAATCATACTCAAAATGTATACTTTTGGACTGAGGAGATTCTTCAAGAAATTTTGGAATATGTGAGTAGTAGTTGTGGTTTAGCTTGTGGTATTGATGACATTTTCTTGCCATGGTAAGAATTATAATTAGTAAAACTCAAAAGACCATGATATTTACTGTACATCAGAAAATTTAATGGCTTGGAGACTTGACTGTATATATATAATTCAGTATACCGGTATATATAACTTTCTTGATGAAAAATTATGACTCATCCTGATACTGCAAACTGCAAATTCTCTTTCCATTTTCATTCACAGCTTTGATTTCTTTGTGATTGGTGCTGCCTTCATCCTGGGTCTAGCTGAAGCCATTGCTGATGAAGGTATGTGTTATATCCACTTACAATGTTTACTTTTATTTCTCAAATAAATATGTATAAAAGTTCAATGGAACATTTGTGTATCACTGTACTGTTCTTATATTTCCACTGCACTCCATAGTTTTTGGTTCAGATTGATTTATAGATTTTCCCACCTGGAATATAATTTATAAACTACCAGAAACATATTATAGCATACAAATGGTGCATAGGGCCTGAATTTATTGTTTATGATTGCATAAATTGCTGTTGAGTGTCAATCGTGATATATGCGTGGGTTGGTGTCATCCTGGGCCTATGTCCAGCATCAGAATATATACAGTAAATTAAATGTATTAATAGTAATTTGCTAGGAGGCCACTGGATTTCTCAGGTTAGGTCACAAAGCAGACTACCTATGCTATGATATAATTTGCTTTATTTTTGGCATATTTTTGCATAAGTCATTAGCTTGCACTTTGCTGAAAATACTTTCCTCCACTTAGTAAACTTGAGAAGAGGCCATGGGGTTGGAAAAAAAGAGTGTTTGCTTTGCATGGAGGCTTGCTTGGATGGACTCCATGAGATGGTGCAAAAAGTTGTGCATGTAAATTACTGCCAGATTACTGTGGTGATGATGTGCACTTGTGTTATGTTTATGTTTTCATTCTTTGGCAAAACAGAGGGGAAGAGTCGCTTGACATTGGATGTATTACTTGTGTTGCGTGTGCTACGGCTTGTGAAGATTGTGGGCAGTGTCCAACGTTTTAAGGTCATTGTTCACACCATCAGCAAGATAGTACCCTCCCTTCTCACCTATGGTGCTATAATGCTGGTATGATATCTTAGTACTTTACATTTTGAAAAATCTCAAAATTACTTTATCATAACACATACTACATTTGATGTTGCAGTTAATATTTAAATTCCAACGAAATTCCTATGAAAGCATCACTAAATTTGACCACATCCACAGGTGTTCTACTATATGTTTGCCATGGTTGGAATGGAGTCATTCCAGGGCTTGGTGAAATTCACCGGCTATGATATTGAAGAAGGATCTGAGCTCTACTGCAGCAATGAAGCTCTCATACACTCTCCGTTCTGGAAAGACCACTACTGCAACAACAATTTCAATGATGTTATACACACCTTCATTGTCCTCTTCGAACTGACTGTGGTCAATCAGTGGCATGATATCCTTTTATATCAACTTTTTCTGATACCAAAGATTTACTTGTAGAATTGTATGTATCATTTAATATTGTACTCTCATCTCATGTAATTCGTTTTCTGCAGTTCATAAGTTTTGTATTGACTTAAGAATTCTTTCCCCTCCTGTCCTGCAAATCCCTCCCACAGTTCAGATTAACCATGTCAGAAGCTACACATCCCAGCTTCTCTGCAGCACAACTGCTCCAAGTTACCACCTTGTTACTATTAATGCAAAGTATTATAAATTCTGATATATTTGGTCCTGTTTAATTCCTAAAGTTTGGGTGGCAGGATTTCCTGCTAATACTAATTTTGCACCAATACCGCCAAGTTTGGCAGGATTTGTTTCTTTCGGCCTATAGCCTAGCCTTTCACAGTACAGTACTACAACACGGGACACTCGGTTCCTATATTACTGCTTTGATGGCTGAGCCTTGAGACAACTTTTCTGTCCAAGTCTGCACCCCACTGTACCCTGTTACTTCCACTCCAAGAGTGCAACCTCCACATTCCCATGACATTCCTGCAAGGTTATCACTGCAATTGAACAGGAACTGGATATAACCTAATCACCAAATGATAGTGGCGGGTTTGACACTCAGTACAACACGGAGTGGCATGAGGAAGTGTTGACAAAGGCCACAGCCAGCTATTACGAGCGAACACAACCCCGCTCTCACGCTGAAAGTGACTCCTCTTCATCACTTCCTTTCTCTATAACCAAGAGTCACAGAGAGCTGGGAGTAGTCTTATTGGAAAGAGGGAGAGTTGTTGGTGATTACATCAAATTTCATTGTAATTTAGGAGTAGAGATAAAGTGAAATAGAGCTATTTTAGCAAAATCGCATAGCCACAGTGGAAGCTTCACTCTCACCAGCCTGGCCGTGGTGGGAGGTAAGAGGGAAGTCACCCAGACCTAAGGGGTTAAAACAAGGTGTAATTGAGTCATGCCACCCTATGTTTGTCCCCCTAAAATCATAATAGTACATGTATTAAAGGATGTATTTCCATCTACAGGCTGTATTTCATATTGCTATTTTTCTATATTTAAAGTAATTTTATGAATGAATATTTTTAGTCAATACATTTTAAGTATAGTTATGACTAATCAAAATATGACTTAAGGAGGTCTACTGTCTAGTTTTATCATGTATCACAATACTAATAATTTTATATCTTTGCATGTGTACTTTAGCAGGAACCGTTTTAATGACACTTTAAACAATTCCTTTGCTATTGATAAGATACCTTAACTCCCGTGTACTGATAGCGTATGGGTATGCAGACGTGACTGACCCCTGGGCTCGCTTTTATTTCATGCTCTTTCATCTGGTCTGCGTTATTGTTGTCCTCAAGTGAGTTACTTCCCCATTTTTAATTTCATGTAGATGATCACAAGAATTTTGTAAAACATTGTTGAATTGTAAGATTAATGTTTTGGGATACTGTATATGTAACGTGGCACAGAAAATGACTAGTCATTGTGTTTGTACAGCATTTTTACAGCATTTGTCTTGGAAGTATTCATCTTGGAGTATTCTGCCAACCACCAAGGTCATCTCGAAAACCAGATGGAGAAGAAGATCCAGGAAATGGGGCTAAGCTTCAGAAAGTGAGTGTGTGTGTATTTTGCTTACAACAAGTTTTGTTGTGTTGTTCTGTATATAATAGACACCTAATGTAATACATATACTGTTGATTGACAATTACCTATGGGGTAGTAGACATGCTTTAACAAGTCAGATGCAGGTGATGATGTCATATATGAATATTAGAACACTTAATTTCAGATATGCAGGAATTGGTAGTGTTAAAAAGAGAAACATTAGCTTTCATATTGGAATAGAACACTGAGTCAGATATTATCATGTGAGCTGATGCATGATGTTAGAGAGGAAACTCGACAGCCAGACATGGTGTATCTATTATGATAAAGGCTCTCCTCTGTTTTAACCCAGAAAGAAGAAGAAATCAAGTAGAGTGAGTCAGGAGAACTTGGTGATATCAGACTCGGACAGTTCCGAGAATGACGACATTGATGAGCCTTGGAAAGCAGTGGGGGCTGTAGGAGGTGAAGCACAAGGGGAAGTGAAGGTTACTGAAGGTACCTCCAATTTCTATCCTGGATTCAAGGACATTTCTGGGGAAACGGATGTCAGGTTTCACATATCTAAACGTGAGTATTCTGCAATTAACTTGGTGTTTGCTGTATGGTTGTCCAAAGGTAATGTGATGCTTCAACACACCATAGTAGAATGTCATTAATAAAAATTTAGTTGCGGTAATATGTTTAATTAGTTAGAGATACATGTTTCTTTTAACACTGGCAGGACTGAAGAATGTGGAGGTGCTGTTGCAAAAGATGTTTGAGAAGGAACTGACTGAAGACGACCTGGGTCCCAAGATAGACACGTTGGATGAAGACCTCACTGACAACCCTGAATATGTGGCTGCTCAGGGACGCACTCTCTGGAGCTTGTGAGACTGGCTTATGCCCTTCTAAGGGGATCTTTAGGGATATACAGTATGAGTCATCTTAAATCACAGATATTTTTAGTGGTAAACCAAAGAAATATGCAAGTCATTTTCAGGGCCATCTTCAGGCCCTTCTCAGTTAGCCTAATTTTTTGGTATTCCTAAGACTGTTTCCATGGCTTTTAGAGGTTGTGCTTGAAAGTTTTGTATACAGGTATGGAGGTCTGGGCTTTATGAGGTATGATAATCCAAAACTACTATCATTGCCCATCATCACACATTCCTTGATTTTTCTATTGTACTTAATAATTATTACTAATGTAGAGACAGGAAAAAAATCATGTTTCACACAAACAAATGGCATTTTGAGTAGAACATTCATCAGAATAAATGAAATGTTAAAAATTATATTTAAAAATATTTTTGTTTAGTGAGTAGTAGTGTTCAAGAAAACTTGAAGGGGTTGTCGTCTTAGGCAAAACATGGAAAAGTTGGGTACAGTATAGAAGAGGATTTGGCAATGAACAGAGTAGTGAAAGAAAGCTGTTGCACATCCAACTCCTTTATAATGGAAAAGGAAGGACAAAACCAAGATGTTGATGTCTGTTCTCTATTCAAAAGTTGTACAGCCACCATTTGCTGCTCACATCTGTTCTGTACTGTCCATTTTTAATAAGCCTTCTTTCTTTATCCTTCTGTATATGCCAGGGACTGGACCAATTTGGTTCAAGTAGCTGTTGTTAAAGGCGAATTTTCTACAGTCCAAATAATATAATAATTTAGTCAGGCTTACTTATGGTCAATGTATGGAATCAGTAACACAAGTGTTGTGTTGCAGTGAATTTGAATATGACCATTGTTTTTGTAATTCAGAGGACACTTGGTATCATCCACTTGTAGGATCTCACAAGGGTTTGAGATTTATTGTGCTTGGCACAAACTATATTGGTCAGTCACTATACAGAGGTGAGGCCTGTGATCACTGATGGTAAGTTGGATAGCAGTGCTTAAAGATATCTTGAGTAATGTCTACTGCAGAAAATATATAATAAGTGTTAAGGAGATGTTAAAGATGTGTGCTTTAGGTTGCTTGATTAAGTTTGAGCTGTATGTAAACCACAAAGTGAATACCATACTGTATTTATTATCTAAAGTGAGATATGAGCCTAAAATAAAACTTCAGTATTTTGGAGTTCTCATATAGTGAGTTTAGCCAGCCTGTCTCTGGATTTGGCATTAGTACAATTCGTTATGCATTAATTGAATATAAAATATGTTGAGGTGATTGAGCATCTTTGCTAAGGACAAGTGCTGTCCTTTAATTATTGGTTTTAATGTACCATAATTTAAGATATACCGTACAATATATATTTTAGAAATACAGTACTATGTCAAGGAATTTCAGTACTGTACCTGGATTCTTATTTTTCTCCCAGACCTTGGTTGCTGGTTACATATCTTTCTGTCTTTTACAATTGGGGTGTCAGACCATCTCTGTACACAGCATACACACCCATTACCTATACATGCCATATATCAACCAAAAATATAAATTCTTATCAACACGGCACATTAAACAATGCTACATAAACCTCCTTGTGGGGTTCTAGGGACAGGGAGTGAATAGCCCCCCTTGCTATGGATAGGCTGAACCCCAGTAAAACCTTGCCAAATGGGGGAGATTACTTGGTAGCTTTCTGTCTTGGCCAGTTCTTATGGTGAGTTTCCTTGAGGGAAATATACCAGTATGTTAAATTATTTGAATGAGTAGATCTGAATAAGGTTAGATATGTTGGTGGTACTATCATATGTTGCGGTTCATGTAATTTAAGGGGTAAACTCTTGACGATAAATTGGAGCTTTATTGATCCTCCAAACTGGCTCACAAAATAGATCCCCTAATAGTAACATTAAGGTGTTAATTTTGTTTCCTGGGTTAGTATGGAGAGTCAGTAGCCCTATAATAGGTTTTCCCCTTGAGGGATAATATTATTTAAAAAAAAATATTCTTATTATTGTTATAGTAGCTATATTAAAACTTCTAAAATATTTTCTGTACATTGTATTGTTAATGAAAGTTTAGTAGATGATAATTCCAGATTTATTATATAGTTGATTACTGAATGAAGAGTATTTATTTTATTATGGTTTCATTCATTTACATGCTGTATGCTATTTCCCAAAAGTTCGTTAACTCCGCCAACCTGCTATTGCTTCCCTGGCTGATTCAGATATTCATGATTGCCTCTATGCCAACCAGAAAAAAGACGATAAAAATTAATCTAGAGGTATGAAACTGGTTGGCGGAGTTAAGGAACTTTTGGACGGGAGTGTACCATAGTCAAAGGGTGGATCATGGGCTAGAGCACTCAATAAGGGTCAAACAATGGTATGATTTTATTAAAGGTTGATAGAGATATTTCAAGAAAGAAGTGGATGAATATACAGTAATTATTGAATAATAGAAACATATACTATGAGAACACTTGCCCAGGGGGGCCGACTTTATTCTTTATGAGCACTAGTCATCTCCCACAGGGCGAGAATAAAAATTGTTGTAGGATTTGGTCACTTTCTAGTGGATTTGACAAGATCTGCCCACATAGATTAAAAATCTACATTAGGTGTACTGCACTGGAAGCTTTATTTTTTTCTCCACTGTTGTGTGGACCGCCAGCACATGGGGGTGCATTATTCCTTTGCATGCAGCAGTCTAAACTTCACCCCCCCCCCCCCCCCCTATGGTCCCTTCAGAGCTCGTCTTTTGGAAGGTGCGACCCCACTTGAACTTGGACCTGCAGCACTGGCTGTGGGATCAAAGACCTTCCTCACAATCTCCCTGGCGGTCAGTGGCTCCCAGACTCCCTGGTCCAGTAAGCTCTAGTTCCATGTCCCTGGGATGTGCTTTGGTAGCACAGGCATATAGTGCCAGCCCCTCCTTTATTTTAATTTTCTTTTTCATTGTGACCAGAGCGTACCGGGGGCATTTTTGTGAAGTCTGGCGGGTTACATGCCATCACCATCACCGCTTACTGTTGGGCCAAAATAGTGGTAGTTGGAAAGAGAATAACGCTTGGGTTATAACGATAAAACCAACCAATCATCATTCTCTCAATAGTATCATTCTCTTTCCCAGCTCATTTTATCCTAAATGACCCTATCCTAACCTGACCTAACATAAGCTGGACCTGACCTAACCTAACCTATAACCAAATCAAGCTTTCTTCTACACTATATTTTTCCTTACCATTGTAGGTTAGATAGAATAGCAAACTCAGATAGCCTCGAAAGGACCAGTAGGTCTGTTGCTGTTTGAATGTCCTTTGTAATCCCTTTGTAAAAAAAAAACACTATGGGGTCGGAGGCCATTCTGCCTGGGGAGAACATCAACAACAACTATGAGAACACTTTAATTATCGACCTGATGAGTCACAAGCCATAATAAATGAACAGGTCTTGTTGAAAATTAGAATAATTTGACATACTATTGAACCAATTACAACGCTTATCCTGTCTCATACTTGCTGGAGCTCGATTCATAATTTTTCAAGCTATTTGAAGCAGACCTGGCTCGTGACCGTATACTACCTTCTTGCTACTAGGGGAGTAGCTAGGGTCACAGTAGATTTTTCGGAATTTTGTCCATCACTTACCAATTACACCATTAGTAGCTAATGAATATGGAAGTAAATTCTATTACTAAAACTGATAAAGCTTATAAAGAATCAGAACAGCGTAGTTGAGATTACTTTGCTTCGGTTATATTTATTGTACTGTGTACATGGGGTGAGTATTTTTAGCTTGGTGGGTCATAAGGTGGTATGAGACGTCTCTACTAGTCTGATAAGATCGCTCTCTGTTTTGATTTGGTTGAAGCACTTGATCCTTTTATGGTGAGGGTCCTAGTGTTATCAGTGTGCAAACCTTGGGCAGTGTGTCGGTCTCCCTGGACGCTAGACTAAATTCGCCCTCACCAACCTTTCCGATTACTCTTTTTCTCACTATGCACGTACCCACTTATTGGCAACAGTATTATTTCTCGTTTGACAACCTTATCTCGACTACTCTGTTTACCATGCATTGCCCTCCGATCAAATTGTCTCTCTCTTACCTCCCCGCCTTAACCTGGGAAACAGGAGGGAAGCTGTGTAGTGGGACAGGGAGAAAACTCTGTGGTGGGATAGGAATAACAATTCAGGGAGAGGACAGGAAGGGAGTGATGTAGTAGGCAAGGGACTACACTGAGGGACAGTGAAAAAGATTGGATATTCAATTTATATTCAATAGGCCAAATTATTTGGTTGTTACGCTCTACTATGATTACTGTGAACTCCTTCAGTCGATATCACTTGCTGCTTTGAAACTGCATCGAATATGTGCATGTACTTCCTTGTGGAATCATAGTTGTTTAGTTCTACTCATTTCAGTGTTGGGAAATAGGAAAATAATTTCCTTCTGCTCTGTGGGATCTTTCTGAACTTAAATTTCCGAAACATTCCGTCAATGACTAATTCTCAGATCATCTCTCTCTTCTGCGTAGAGAAAGTGACAGCAAAGTTTCATATAAATATCATATAACCCACTCAAACTAACCATGATGTGTTCGTTAAACATCGCGGGAAAGTTGTACAAAAAGATGAGGTGAGCAGAGGTGCATTGCAAAATTTTAGATACCGGGTATGCTCAAGTTATGTAATAGTAATACAGAATTACTGATAACCAGAGTTTATTCCATCCTCCTATTAGCGTTCATAAGGTGGGATGGATAACGCACGAAAAGGTCTCGTTGGGTACCTTAGAGTTTTCAGTGTAAAGGGTATAACACAAGATGATATTGCTATTCAGTTTATATTACTCCCCTCATTTGCTGTAATATGATGGGGTGAGGTCCTCTGAGAGTGTGTGAATGAGGCTCACATAAGCAGCCTCACTCACACAAGGTGGTAGGAGGGTGGGCAGGGCAACGGGGCTCAAGGCGTCTGGCGTTCCTCAAGGCTCTTGGGGCCCGCCCACACTCGGATGCTTCCCCCTCCCCCTCCCTCTAATAGCCGTCTAGAAGGTCCTGTAACGTGTATAGGACTCCTGGCATCCTCGCACTCTCAAATTAAAAATTCCACTGTAATGTTATGTGATGAAACGAAGTCTATGATATCATCCCTTCCAAAATACATATGATCACTTCTGATTACATTAAAATCAATGTTGCAGGTGACTTAATCAAATATATATTAGTCCTTCAGCAGTTACTATGAGATCTGTCCTCGCCTGTTTGTGCCAGTATTATCCTCACCCCACCTCTGTTCTTTCATGAGCAATCTTTTATCAAGGTCTGACGACTATAGTGAGAGGAGTGCCATCAGCTTCTCAAGTACGTTCTCAGAGGAATTGTACACTCGCGGCCTGAAATTGTGTTCTGATCCCCTGGCAAGATGAATCGCAAACAGCCGAGCTTTGAAGGTTCGAACAACTGCGTCTCCCTATAACACACAGTAGTTCAAATGATCATAGCTCGGCTAGTTGCCAATCATCGTACCAAGGGATCACACACAATTTCTGACCGCGAGTGTTTGTATAACCAAGCTACTTGGATATTGCCTACGAGTACACCGCAGCTTTTCATTTGAATACTACTGTATGATACTATTGTACTGAAAACAAAAAGTCCGGGATGTGAAGGACAATTATTGTTTTGTATTGTCTCTTCCTGTTTAGGACCATTTACAGGGTTATTGCCTGCAAAAAATTGAAGGTTTGGGCGCCCATGCGGACCTTAGTCAATCCCTCTTTCCTTTCCCCAACTGTCGTATCTTTCCTCCTTGCTTGTCCCCCTCCTCTGTCTCCTTTTTTCTGGCCTAGTACAGTCTGTTTTCCCCTTTACACTCGCAAAAAAATTCGAATTCATCATTATAACAAGCTAGGATCAGAAATGTATTATATCCTGATCCTTGATGTGAGCGACTCATTTGTTTACGGAGTCGCCAGGTTTGATACTCGCAACTACACAAATCATAAGGGGAGGGTTAGGACACTCATACAGTCTCTGGGGGTTATATATATATCCTCCAAACTATGCTATATTGCAGACGTCCCATTTACAAGGGCTGTTTTGAAGTTTGTAGGAATTGAAACCACAAATTCGTCGACAACATAATATCTCTTCAATAATAATGTGGAAAGACCGTTTTATCATTTCACTTCGTGTAATATTTGAAACGAGGAGAGCCATTACCATATACTTTTGAGGTTACACCGAGGGGGAGTCTTGATGGAATGGAGGTATGACCGAAGTTGTTGTGTGTGTGTGGCAAAAGTGATGATGAAAGGTGCATAATAATGAGGATGTGAGAATGGTGAGAGGATGAGAGGGTCTGAGTGTGGGGAAAGCCAGTGAAAGTGAGGGAGAAAATGGAGAGAGGGTAGAGAAGAGGATCTGAAAAGTCTTGAGGAAATGGGTAGTGAGACGGGGATGGGATGGGGTAATATATACAGTGAGGAGGGAAGAAGGGAGTATATATTAGGAGTAAAGAGAAGGGAAGAGGAGGGTGTTAATAGTGGGAAGAAGGGGAAGAGAAAAGTGAATGTGGATGGGGGGAGGGGAGAGTAAAGAAAGGATTAGGAGTGTTAATGGTGGAGGGAAGGGGGAAAGTAAAGAGAGGGGAAGAGGAGAGTGGTGTGGAGGGGGGGAGGGGGGAGTAGAGAGAGGGGAAGGGAAAAGCGTTAATGGTGGAGAGAAGGGGTAAAGTGATGTGGATGGGGGAAGGGAGAGCAAAGAGAGGGGAAGGGGAGAGTGGTGTGGGTGGGGGGAGGAGGGAAGGGGAAGAGTGATATGGATGGGGGGAGGGGAAAGTAAATAAGGTTTCTATCACGCCTCATTCCTTGCTGCCTCATACCTCTCATACCTTTCTCATGTATGTATGCATGTTTGTCCGCGTCCCATTACCCCTTCCTTTTAGCAACAAGTGTGACGTCAAACAAGGTCAGCAGAGGTTGATATGAGAGATTAGAGTAAATTAAACTCTTAAATTTGAGCAGATAGTTGTTTTTAGGTCTTAGACTGCATGCCATTGGTTTCACTTTGGTTAAGGGGATAGTTTACATTTTGGGACATTGGAGGGCTTTGATTCTTCCATAGCTAGTGTGTCCGTAAACAAGATCCAATGCATAAATATAATCAATGATATCCTGTTGCTTGGATTATAGGTTGGAGGAATCTGTTGCTTCAAATTTACCACCAACAATATTGTACTATATAACCCCTTGAATTAAATAGTATATAATATTATACACACTATATTTAATCGTGGTGGTGCAAAATGAAAGATAATCTCGTACTACTGGGAAGATAATCAGACTAAACTGTAATGATTGTACTCTGGTATGAAAATAAATATTGTCTGGTGTTAGTCAGACTAAGATTTCAATATACAAGACTGGTTGGTACTCAGAAGGTTTAATTAGTGTGTATGACGTCACTGGTATATCTCCGGTCTGGCTCACCTCAACACCACACCACGAAAGGGAGGTAGTACAGTCGGCCTTAGAAATTCGTATACACTACTGTGACAACAAGGGATCGTAACAACTAGAAAATTGTGTACATTAATTCCCTAACACCAAACTTCTCTAGTAATATTATCTTACTAATACTTAAGTCAGTCAGCAGAATAATGCCTACAGTATGTGCAAAATAAAGACCTCTCGTAAGACCCCTGTGTACGAATTCCTGAGGTCGATTGTACATACATACATACATACATATAGTACATACAAGTCGTAGAGCCTCCCCTGTTCCATGCCCTAACCCTGTATAATGTCGATCATTTGGCAACTAATGCATTTTACTCTGGATGATGCTAGGTAATGTTACTCGTCACAGAGACACTCGTAGAATATTAAGGGGATAGTATACTTTTAAAAGATTGTAGCGCCTTGATTCCTCCAAAATATGCCAGAAAACAGACCCAGATGAAGAAAATTAATGGTATCCTGTTGCCTGAAATAGTTTGAAGGAATCAGTTGCTCCAGATTTAACACCCAAAACAACGTGTTATATGCCCCCTTAATTAAGAGAGTAAAGTCCTCTGTCATTTTAGAAAGCCATGCAGCAGCGACTAATAGTTACTGACAAGGAGTAGTTACAACTTCTCAGGTGGTATTCTGCAATTTAAGTTATTTTGTTTAATTAATTAATGAAAATCGTGTAATGACCAATAACCAGTATACCTTGACTCACCGATCACTGTAACACACTTTTTAGATTTAAAGTCTAGATTTGTCATTATGCTTAAACCTTGAGTGGATTGATAGTGGGTTAATAATGTCTTTTCTCACGAGGGCAACACAACAACATGGCCAATTTAAGCATCTAAGAGGCTTCAGAAAATACTATGATAATAAAGTGCGCAAATTATACCTCTACACTGGATGAGAGAGAGAGAGAGATGTGTACCTTCAGTATATTGGTTGTGTATATGTGTGTGTGTGTACAAGCTTTGATACAGTATGGTAATGTTACTCCTGCCACTCACTAAAATAGAATAGCCGTCCTTGAGTCCACCCTTTACTCTACGTACCATACTGAAGGCCATATTCAAGAGCAAAGTCATGGCACACCCGACGGTAAACTGGCTGTTGTCGACGCTTGTATATTATTCATCTTTTTAACGGGGGTCGGGGGTATTTGTATATTATTCATCTTTTTAACGGGGGTCGGGGGGTATTTGTATATTATTCATCTTTTCAACGGGGGGCACTTGTATGTTATTCATCTTGTCCTGGAGTAAATTGGAGGTGTATAGTGCTTCCTGTAAATTATCATGTCACATGGATGATTCCTGGCATAGTTTGGAGGAATCATCTACATTCATCCATTTCCCTACTCACCTTTTCCCAGCTCACTAAAGCTAACATAAGAGGATATTGTGATAAAATAATAATACTGTCATTATATAAATATGCTACAGTATTTGTTGTACTATAAAATATAAAACGAATATTATAATAACATATACAATAAAAAAGAAATAACTACTTTTTTACAACTAAATTAGGAGATTTTTTTTCAGTTATATAGCAATTTTTCAATATCAACACCACCGTTAGGAAGGGGAGAGACGAAAATGAAACACTTAGATTATCACAAAGCGTTTTTGTTCCACAGCCTTCGATTATTTCTATGGCTAATTTAAAAAGTTCTCGCAAAGCTAGAGTGGCAAGATGAATAAATGAGTGAAATAGAGATTCAATAACAACTACAATGACAATAAAAACAACAACAAGATATCAACCACAATAACAATCACAATGACAACAATACAATCAACCATCATCACAACATCATCACCACCACCAACATCAACACCAACAACAACAAACACAAAACATCCCTTCAAAGTTCCCACACGTACTGGGCCTGCCGGGATGCCTCTCACTGCTTTATGTTCACATTAAGTCAGCGATAAGCGTGTGTGCGGCTCGCTAGGACAGTTATGGCTGTAGTCAACGGCGCCACCTGGATTGTGTTGACCTTATCTGGCACCCAACAGGTCCACTACGCCGTCAGTGTTGGGTCGTCATGGGGTGAGAGGACCAGGAAAAGAGGAGAGGTTGGAGAGGGCCATGAGGTGAGAGGGCCAGGGGCTGTCATGGGCTGTGAGATGGGAGGGGGAGAAAGGCCATATTGAGGGGCACAGGGGAGGTTGAAGAGGGCCATGGGACGAAAGGGACATGTGAAAGAGGGCCATGAGAAGATGGGTAGGAAAATACGAGAGGGCCAAATGAAACTGTGCCATGTGAAGACGGTCAGAGAAGAAAAGGGCCAAAGAGAAGAAACCAGAAATGAAAGTTCCATGGCTCTAGAGATCTGAGGGGAGGGTACCTGAGGAAAGGGACTGAGGAAAATAGTCTTGAAAAACAGCTGAAAAGAGGGGTCAGAAATTAAGTTTCAGAGAGAGAGAGAGAGAGAGAGAGAGAGAGAGAGAGAGAGAGAGAGAGAGAGAGAGAGAGGTGGGGGGGGGGCATGGAAGGGACCTGGCTGGACCCTATACTGCACTTAACATCGCCTCACAGTAATGGTTCTTATCAGGCAACCCAGGTCCTGGAGGGGAAAATTAATTACAGTCTTCTCTTATTTTCTTCACGCGGAGGAGATCGAGGTCTTTGGTATCAACAGTATATTATGCAACATGAGTTCTTAAGGACCCTGTGATCGTGTATGAAAATTGAAGGCTTCCTATTCCTCCTGACAATGCCTCGAACACAAGCTCCTTCCATTATAATGTAGGTGGTGTTTCGTGGTAATATTTGAAGGACTCATATATCTCCATTTTTCTGACTACGTCACAGGGTCCCTTAATTAATCAAGGTAATGTCCGCTTCAGGGGATGATAATTTTAGTGTATAGCATAGGAAGGAGATTGTTCTAATTTCTCCAAACTGTTCAAAGAGACAGATTGCTTCCTTATATACGAGGAAGAAGAATAAGATGTATTTTGTGGCATCCAATTTATTATTTCCGATTATATTACCCACTGAAGGTAGAGGAAGGGTGAAGGGTGAAGGACATGTGATCGCCTTTCAGTGAGTGGCAGATAAAACACACAACATTACCATACCGTATATATAAAAGGCTTGACACAGACGACTTGTTGATGATATACAGTGCATGATCCTCTCTCTATCTCTCTCCTCTCTCTCTCTCTCTCTCTCTCTCTCTCTCTCTCTCTCTCTCTCTCTCTCTCTCTTTCCAGACACACATCAAATTAATGACGAATGTATATTTTTATCCACATTTGCAGTTCATAAATTATAATCGATATGACTCTACTATAATTATATGGTTGTGAAACATATGAACCACGATGTTTGCCTCTAACTCAGGTTTGGGACAGCTTCAAGGGTTTGGTTAAGGACTCTGTGATCGTGTATGAGACTTACTAGTGGCTTATGAGTCCTCCTGACTATGCTATACATAAAAAGGTCCTTCAATGTAGGTGGTGTTTCGTGCCAATATTTGAAGGACTCACTAACCTCCAATTTTCTGACTACATCACTGGGTTTTTTAAGTACTATATTATTTACAATTGTATACGTGTGAGTTTGTGCATATATATATTGTCTACACACAGGACCGAACCACGTATGTGTACGAGGGTGTTTTGCATTCTTGATATTTACTTAACATAATATCGTTTTACATTCCATTATTGTATCTCTTGCTCGTGTGATTGTATAATTATTTATGAAGGACACTTGCGTTTCGCCAAAAAGATATCACTCACAAAGAAAAAATAAAAAGTAATCTAACAGAACAGGCCAATATTGTTTTAAAATGTGTTGGCAGTCTATTATGTACTGTATATTGATATTAGCCAGTTCATGTCCGCTTGGTGTCACACAGACAGACAATCCAACTTTATTGACTAGTTCGTCTCTGATTATCTCTGTAGATAAACTGTATGTCTTGTTTGTTATGATCATTGTCAGTGGTCGTAGCTGTTATTATTATTGGTGTGTGTGACAAACACTACATAACGAGACAAACATGAAAAATGAATGAAAAATATGAGCAAAGGTCGTAATTTCTATTATTGATAATAATAATTATTGTTATCATAATTATTATCATTAATAATATTATTATAATTATTATCATTAATAATATTATTATAATTATTATCATTATTAATATAACTTGAACTATTCATTATTTAATAATGAGTAGAGTTGCTCCTCCGGGACAATGATCAGTGTGGTAAGGCAGTAGGGGGGACAAGGGGGAGGCAATAGAGGGGGGGGGGGGTCCTGGGGTGAGACTGTTGGGGGGAGGGGGTCCTGGGGGGAGGCAGTAAGGGGGGTCGTAGGGGGGAGGCACCCTGCAAGGAGATGTCCTGGCACTTTCCTCCCCGCCTGAACGCCACAATATCATACATATTCCTTGTTACTCCTACACGGTGTTGATACTATTACTCTTCTCTTGTAAATTATTCCATACGTAGATATTAAATTGTGTGATATAAGAGTTGCCTTAGAGTAAGTAGTGTGATATATAGATATATGAGTATATAATAATGTGGTGGTCAGACGGGGAGGAGTGTTGTAGTAAGGAGGAGGAGGTAGGGTAGAGGTTTGTAGACTTGGGGCATCACATCAGACGCTGCCTGGTCACCAGCCTGGACACACCTCAGTTACTTCACTCACATCCATTCATTCATTCACTCGGCGCGCATCACCCAACCCCACGTGTCAGTCAGTCAGTGCCCCGTGTTGTCTGTCTCGTGCCTCATGCCGCAGCAGTAGCCGTAGTACTCACCTGACGAGGAGGATGAAGGGGCTATGGGTGCTGGGGGCCTGTGTCTTGGGGATGATGGCCATGGTGGTACTAGCCAAGCCTGACGGAGGGTACTCAGGCTATAGAATCGGACGGAGTCAACCGCCAGGAGGGTAAGTTATCATTTTTATTGATGTGGTTGTTGTTTGTTATATTATTATGTCATTGTGATGTTCCATACACGTACGTAACTATATAGAAAGGTCTCCACTAGTTAATGTGTTTTAGTTGTAATATTATTGTCATGGTGATGTTTCATACACGTACGTAACTATAGAAAGGACTCCAGGAATTGTTGTGTAGTTATAATATTATGTCATAGTGATGTTCCATAGTGTAGGTCACAAACACATAACTATAGAAAGGTTTCCACGAATTGACTTACGATACCGTGTGGAGTTTGAAACATTTGTAACTTTGTAAAAGCAGTCATAATTTCGATTAATGATTGAAAGAGTTAGAGTAAGACGCTCGAAAATTTAACAAAGATAGCTTCGATATGTAGACGGAGAAGCTACAATATAAGTTATTTGTAGACACTGAATATCTAAAAATGTCCCATATCGTATGTGGCAGTTACGAGATGAATATGTAGAGAAATATATCACTCTGAAGTTTAGAATGCTTGGTAGTTAGTCTCTCATTCCTGTGATGAATATATAATTTCATTATGAGTGACGACCGTGCATGATTATAATGAAATTGTCTTTTTATTGCCTTTGTATTCGTAATATTAGCCTAACTACAGTAGATGTGGAAAATAAACGCAACTTTAGGGAGTTTTTTGGTATAAAATGGAAAAACATCATGATTCTGTTAGCCCATATAGTGATTACCAGATCTTTGTGTGAATGGTGAGATTTCTTGAACAGAGTATTAATTATTGGAGAATTTTTGGTTGATTGATAGAATTATTATTAACTAATAAGTACGGTGTATTAATTAAATCCCTTCAAAGATGAAAGGATTGTCTTAAAAAGGAAATCTGAATATATTTATTTTGTGCATAAAAATATTTGTTATCTTATGACATTTGTAACAAACTTTATATGACACGAAACCATTAAATCCATTTTGTCGTGAGATAATATGTACAGTTGCCAAAATATGAAGTGCAACAGCCTTCGATAAATCATTTAACTTTATTAATGTCCATAGTTGTTTGTAGCGATTTTAAGTATGTAGAAATATATGTATATTTTCGTCTGTATTACATGCTTATAACCCCTACAAATAGTTGTGGATACTACTATGGTTAAAGTTCTATTAATATTTGTTGCAATTCATATTTTGGCAACTTTTTCAAACTACAATATTTTATGTGTGTACGAAATTCCTTTGGTGTACGAATGTTGCCTGCAGTATCACTGTCCCCTGCAGTGTCTTCTTCCCATAAAGGCGAGGATATAGTGTTGGTAAAGCCGGAGCAAATTATTCCTCCAAACTATTCCAAGCAACAGCTCACCATTAATTTTGTTCCTTTGGTCCTGTTTTCTGGCATACTTTGGAGGAATCAAGGCGCTCCAATGTACCGAAAGTATACCATCCCCTTCATAACCAACCTTCCCATTATCCTCATACAGTCGTGAGCCATAACTTTAAACTTCGTGTACCGTGGTCGATCCTGGAGGAAATTAGGGGACGTTTCGAGACATAGACTGACTGTGATGGTCATCTTACGTGGGAAACTTTGCAAGGCCTTCGTTTAACATGCTAATAAGAGTTGATAATTAACAGCCACTGTTCAGAGAAGTCCCGGTAGATATATTCTCGTAACGTCTTTTTAGGCAAGGGTGGAGTATAATTATGGCTGAAATTAGGTGTGTAAGTTGAAAGAGTTGAGGTGGTAATTCACTTTTGGTACATTGGAGAGCCTTTTATTCCTCTAAACCGGCCCAAGTTAACAAAGATAATCGTGTTTTGTTGCTTGAAATAGTTTAGAAGATTCACTTGCTGATTTACTAACAAACCTTCCCCTTAACAGTTGTAGGTAAGAAGAATTTTTATGGGCTAGATATGAACAGGGAGGGAGGTTACGAGAGGAGGTGGTCGAGTGGAAAACATACTGGATGGCTAGCTGGGGGGTTGAAGTGAAAAGACTGATGAAACGATATGGTTATCTACATTATATATTTCACTTGTATATTAGCCCACCAAACGTGTAATTTACAACGCCACCTCTTGTACGGTTGGCCACAGGAATTCTTAAACAGGTTGTATGGAAAGAGAGGTTATTATTATTCTGAAAGTATTGCAATGAATGGTCTACCAAGTGACTCACCGATTGCAAAACATCAAACCTAATAATAATGTTACATCGCAGTTATATAGTCTTACATTTTCTATATGTTGTAAACCCTCGAAAACAACAGCATGTGTACGATTTCTTGTGGCCAACAGTACCATGACAACATAAAGGGGAGGATACTGTGTTGGCCTTTTTGGGAGATAATGATTCCTCCAAACTATTCCCAGCAACGGTCCATGCACTATTAGTTTTGTTAATCTGGTCCTGTTTCCTGGCATACTATGGAGGAATGAAGGTGCTCCAATGTACCAAAAGTATACTCTCCTCTTAAGGGGGTAATTCGCTTTTGTTACATTGGAGCTCCTCGATTCCTCCTAAGTAAGCCAGGAAACAGGACCAGAAGAGCAAAAATAATGGTGTTATGTTGCTTGGAAATGTTTGGTGGATTCAGTTGCTCCAGAATTACCAACCTAAAACTTCCCCCTTAAGGACCCTGTGATCGTGTGTGAAAATTGGTGGCTTCTGATTCCTCCTGACCGTGCCACGAAACAACCTCCTTCCATGTAGGTGTGTGTGTTTCGTGGCAGCATTTGAAGGACTCATTTATCTCCAATTTTCTGACTACATCACACAGGGTCCTTAACATTGTGGATGTTCCTTTAGCTTCTCTTACTCACTCTGCACCTGTGGTAGGCTAATGTGTATATAAGGCGTTCCCGACACAGCCTCTAAGTGGGTAACCTTGTCTATTTAGTGTCTTGGGTCCATGAATGCGGGTGTGGCTGGCTGGCTACATCTTTTTTTTTTTATGCACACAAGCTGAGTAATATCATCATCGCACTATTATAACTATTATCTTGAATGTGGAGATGAGGTGAAGATGATGCATGATGCTCTTCTGTATGTTCTTAAACTTTAACCTTTTCAGTTCAAGGACGCTTTGTGTTCTCTTTGTGTCCATCTGTTGTTTTAAATATTTGTCTCAGTCCATTTTCACTGTAGGCCTATATCAAAATGTCTATGTCTAAATCAGTATAGCATATCTAACTATCCTAACTAAAGGGTTCAGATATTTCAACATTGCATACTATTTTTTCACTATGTAGGCTACCCCGGTCGAGTGTTCTTTTAGTCTAGATTATCAGATGTGTTTGGCTCAAGCACGCCTGTTTGTCCGCCTGGGAGTAAGATGAGAGTGTCTGTCCTTATCCAGCTGTTATTTAAACCTCGGAATGTTGCAGATGTATTCAGTAACTTGTAAACAACCTCGAAAAAGGAGTGTTCATTCATTCGTTCGTTGGTCCCTAACAGAATGCTTGTTGAATAATGCAGACTGTTAGGTTTTGGTCAAGTTTAGGTGTGTTCGTTTCCCCTTTCATCCTAATTATGCCTACTAAGTTTGGCTACCCTCAGAAAATAGTTAACACCACGGGTACGGAGTTTTCCCAATGACAAATAAACAGAGTAAAAACTGTATAAAAGTACAAAGGTTTGGGTTGTGCCTGCCTGCCTGCCTGCTTGCCTGCCTGCCTGCACATGCCTGTCTACTGCCTTTAGTGTCTCAAGGTCCTGCAGGTGTGGTGAATTCATCCTCGCCCTCCCGTTCCGCCTCGCCCAACCCTGCCTTGCCCTGCCTTGCCCTATGTCACCTCAACTCACTCTGCCTGGACCTATAGCTATACAAGAGGTATATTGGTTCTCGTATCACTCAATGGGAGCTGTGACGCGAAATAAGAGGCAAAACACACACACACACACACATAACCTTTGAAGAAAATTATGATAATTGGGTTTTAAAATACGGGACATTACGAGCTTGATTCAGTCCTGTAAAGATGCAAATAGGTAAGAACCAATAGGTAAGAACACACACGTCTATATTATGCACGTAAGAAAGAGTGCACGTATTATTATTGTTTTGTCTCTCACTTGGTCGTTCTGGTGTTTATTGTTGAGGTTAACAAATGAAAGTCTTATTGCTTCTAACTATTCAAACGCCAATCTTTAGCCTCCCTCAATCCCCAGCCACTATTATAAAGACTTCATTCATTAAATCGTTGCCTTTCACTACATCTTCCCACCCTCTTCCTCCTATTTTCCTTCTCCACATCTCCACTGCATATATATATATATATATATATATATATATATATATATATATATATATATATATATATATATATATATATATATATATATATATATATATATATATATATATATATATATATATATAAAAATGTGTAGCGTCTGGCCGTGCAGTTCCTGGTTGAGGTATGGAGTGTGTCGCTACGGGAACACTCCAACTGTCCCCCCTCGAGACACTAGCGAGGAGGGCCTGAGGAGCCGTGACACTGTGTAAATAAACCAGGAGGGTGAGCCCTGGAGGACGCCCGTCTGGCGCCTCACAACTCACTTCTCTCACTCACTCACTCACTCGCACGTTGTTCTCACGTTTAGTTACTCATATAGTTTTGAGTCGTCTTTATGTTCTAAGGAAGTTCATGATCCATTAGTTTATGAACTTTGCTATTTGCTCCTCTCCATTAACTCTGGAAACAACGTTCATACGTTCACACTAATCTTTCTTTTAGATTTCTTCACTACTATCACCACAGAACACTGTATACATCAGTAACCAAACTATGATTCAACACACACACACACACACACATACACAGACACCATATATTCATCAATGCCTTAAAAGTCTCCTCACTCACCAACAGTATACATCACAACACATTCCTACACACACTCCAGACCAGTCACTCAGACGGACGTTGGCCACTTATACCACACCCTTGGCTCAAGTGACACTCACTTATTACTTCTTATAGAACACGATGAAATATTTGCTGCACGAATCAATAAAGTGAAGCAGTTCCATTATGAGCAATTATATTCAAAGAAGATACTGCCTGGGTTGAACATTTTGCATTATGAGTCCCCTAATCTGGGGAATTAATTATTTGTTATGAAATACCAATGCTATATGTGAAGGAATACTTAGCACACTTAGGCTGTATGATTTAGTACAGACTCTGGGCACCTCTAGAACGTGGACTGGGGTGAATATTAATAGTGTATTGATACTTCCAATTCTTATTTCCTCTGGTTTTGTAGTCGGAGGCACAGTTAAGCATTTGATACCTGTTACATTGCTAAGTCATTGTGAGTTGGAGTCCCTGATCAGTCAGTGATGTTTATATATAATGTAAATTGTTTGGGCAGTCCTATCTGCTGTACCGTACACACATACAAAGATGATTGTGGAGCGGCGAGATATTATATATACAAACAGATTCATGATTATATCCTTGTGACACGATCACAAAAATTATACCATATACACTGTCAGATTAAATTATGAAACCGAGTAGATAATTTGGGGTTGGGTGTGTGTGAGTACTTAGAAGGTACGTGATGATGATGATGATGATGATGATACTCCCTACACGACTCCAGCCCCTGCCTCAACCACACCACACGTTTGTAAACATAGAGTTAGTTTTGTTGAAGTGGCCACCGAGTACCAGGAATGTTGTGTGTGTGTGTGTGAGAGAGAGAGAGAGAGAGAGGGAGAGAGAGAGTAGAGTAGAAAATTTTAACTCTATTAAGAAAATGAGTGTAAATTCAAGAAATCCAACCTGTGGGACATAGGTCGAGGAGCAGTGAATTGGCAACCCATTTTATTACGGTATTGAAATTATTCTCTCTCTCTCTCTCTCTCTCTCTCTCTCTCTCTCCTCTCTCTCTCTCTCTCTCTCTCTCTCTCTCTCTCTCTCTCTCTCTCTCTCTCTCTTTCTCCTACACACATGTACATCATAACTTCTATAATTCGTGGTGTTTACCCTAGATGTTAATAAGTTATGGTGCAATTTGCTGAATTCAGCATTTTCCCCAAATTAACAATATGTATTGGAATCGATTAGGGAGAGAAAACGTCCATAGAATTCTGTGGCGTACTATGATTTTATTTCATTAATTCTCTTGTTGCATTGTGCTAAATGGTTGTGAACTTTGTAAAACCTTAAAGTAGTTCAGAAATGCCTGCTTCTGTCTCGGTTCAAATCTCCACGCGCCATTCCACGTTCTCTCGTATACTACCTCCCCTGTTTTTTATTTGGCAATCAGTGAATGGACAGCAACAAAAGCCCAGTTGTGAAGCTCTTTGTGAGGTTCATGACTTGGGCAGATGGGACGAGAGTACTATATTGTTGTTGGTGAAGTATACCGTTGCCTACACGTGAAGTTTGTACAGTACATCTCACTACTTGTGAGGAAATAATATTATTACTGTTTGCCTGTCAACAAACTATAACTTTTGCTTGCTTCCCTTCCTGCCTGTAGCTACCTCAAAAGTAACTAGGCTTATCAGCTTCATGTGTGGACAACGGTATACACAGTGCAGAAACTAAAATAACAGCCAAGTTCTTTATTTCATCAAGCATATGAATAGTGTGAGTTAAAACTTTCTCCCGATATTACCCTGTTATTGTTTGGCAAAGAGAGGAGTAGCGTCTAGTGGTCACGTTCTTGGCACGTGAGAAGAACACTGGGGTGGCCAGACACGATGCCCACCATATGAGAGGAGGGAGGCATTAACGTGTGGTGGTGGTGGGGATGGGGTGATGGTGGGGATGTGGGAGGAAGGTGTCAAAGTGGGTGGGTGTCAATGTGAGGTGAAGACTAGGACATTGTGTGTGTGTGTGTGTGTTTGTGTGTGTGTGTGTGTGTGTGCCCATGAGAGGTCGTGTTGTGTTACGTGTGGTTACTGTCTCTTCAGGCTACTGTTACTGACGCTCTCATCTCTTTTTTTTCCTTTCTTTCTCTTATCAGTCTTCTCCCTTTCCCTTTCTCTTCCACACTCTGCTGTCCTTCCCTGCCTCAGCCCTTCCTGTCCCTACGTCAACCCTTCCTCTTTCTCTACCTCAACCCTCCCTGTCCCTACTTCAACCCTCCCTTTCCCTACCTCAACCCTTCCATTTCCTACTTCAACCCTTTCTGTCCCTACCTCAACCCTCCCTGTTCCTACGTCAATCCCTCAATTTTCTACCTCAATTCTCTTTCAATTCCTACATCAACCCTTCCTTTTCTGGTTTTCACTTGTCTCTCATTCATTTTCTTGTTCGTTGTCTCATTAAGTTTCCCAAATTGTGTTCCTCCATACTTATTCTTCTCTCTCTCTCTCTCTCTCTCTCTCTCTCTCTCTCTCTCTCACCCTTTTCCTTCTACCTCACATCTTATACTCCCCCCCCCTCTCTCTCTCTCTCTCTTTCTCTCTCTCTCTCTCTCTCTCACCAAAAGCTGTAGTAGTGATACATGACGTCTGGCCTGTCTTGCTAATATGGACAGCACAGCGGGTCAGAGAAACGAAGAAGGAGGGGAGAGTGGTGTGGGGTCAGGAGATGTGTGGTAGAAAGACATGCAGAGAGGAGGGAAAGAAAGGGAGAGAAGGAAAAGAAGGGGATAGTAATGTGGGGAAGCGAGGAGAGAGAGAGAAGAAAAAGATTGGGTGTAATTTGTGTATGAGAGAGAGAGAGAGAGAGAGAGAGAGAGAGAGAGAGAGAGAGAGAGAGAGAGAGAGAGAGAGAGAGAGAGAGAGAGAGAGAGAGAGTGGGTGTAATTTGTGTCTGTATGAGAGAGAGAGAGAAAGAGAGAGAGGAGGGGGTGATGAGCTATGGCAGAAAACGTGTGCTGGTGGAGGAGGAGAAAGAGAATGAGGGAGTGTAAGACGTGATGGAGATGGAGGAGAGGATGGATGCATGAGTGTGTGTCGAGTTAAGGAGAGATGAATAAATTAGGGAGAGGGTGACTCGCTTGTTGGCTACTGATTTCTCCAAACTATGCCAGGAAACCTCAGTGTTACTAAAAAAACAATAGGTTGTTTCGTGGTATAGTTTTGGAGGGAATCAGCAGTCCCCCCCCCCTCCCCTCCCCCCTCCAATTCACCGACCATCACAGAGAGTATAAACCCACTTTTGGTACAATGGAGCGCCTTGATTCCTCCAAAGTATGCCGGAAAACAGAACCAGAGGAACAAAAATAATGGTATCCTGTTGCTTGAAATAGTTTGGAGGAATATTTCGCTCAGAATTTACCAAAACTGTATCCTCTCCCCTTAAGGCCCTGCAATCCTTCCTTCTCCTTCATACGTTTGAGCTTATCGACCTCACGAGGGATCCTAAAGGAGTTGGCTGAGGATGAAGGGAGGTCTGGTGTCTATCATGTGTCCCTGATG
>JAWZYT010001044.1:47500-81185 GCA_034508575.1 Petrolisthes manimaculis | reverse complement strand
AGTGACAGGTAAAGTTACTAAGTAGAGAAAGTTTTAACAATGAAAGAAAATAATAATAATAATAATAATAACATAATGGTGTGATAAACAAGTGGGGAAATAATAATAATAATAATAATAATAATAATAACAACATAATGGTTGATGAATAAGTGGGGGAATAATAATAATAATAACGTAATGGTTAATAAATAAGTGGGGAAATAATAATAATATTAATAATAAAAATAATAAAAGTAAAATAATAAAAATAATAATAGATAATAAAAATAATAATAATAAGCGTAGAACGAACATAGGATAATTTTCTTATGGTTAATGGTTGATATATATTTAAGTAGGAATAAAAAAGCAAATAAAAATTAAATAAACATACACACATATACACACAAAATACAGAAAGGTTGACCCAGCTATAGATAGATAAATAAATACTATAATAAATACTATATATAGATAAAATTAAACTATAAATATAAAAAATATATATATATATCAACTCTATATAGATAAAAATAATAAAGTATGTATATATGTATGTATGTCAGGAAACAGGATCAGATTAATTAACCAAAATAATAATAATAATAATAAATAATAATAACAATAATAATAATAATAATAATAATAATAATAATAATACATAATAAAAATAATAATAATAAAAATAATAATAATAATAATAATAAAAATAATAATAATAAAAATAATAATAATAATAATAATAAAAATAAAAATAATAAT
This sequence comes from Petrolisthes manimaculis, assembly GCA_034508575.1. Classification (NCBI taxonomy): domain Eukaryota; kingdom Metazoa; phylum Arthropoda; class Malacostraca; order Decapoda; family Porcellanidae; genus Petrolisthes; species Petrolisthes manimaculis. The sequence goes on along the minus strand of JAWZYT010001044.1, from coordinate 80,441 downwards.
AATAACTAATAATAATAAAAATAAAAATAATAATAATAATAGAATAATAATAATAATAGTGTCCTGCTGTGATGTAGTCAGAAAATTGGAGGTTAGGGAGTCCTTCAAATATTGCCACGAAACACACACACACTTATATGGAAGGGAGCTTGTTCGTTCGTGGTCTAGTCAGGGGGAATCAGAAGCCACCAAGTCTCATACACGAACACCACAGGGCGAGAGAGAGAGAGGAGAGAGACAGAGAGAGAGAGAGAGAGAGCGAGAGGAGATGAGAGAGAGAGACAGACATGTTCAAAGGCAGTAAGGATAACAAGAAGGTGAACACACGCACATTCGAATGCACAGAAAAAATAGTTCAATAGTTTGGTCTATAATACTACAACACACTCACACACACACAGGCACACACAAATATACACCTTATATACACACACACTACAATATATTCACCCACAGACACACATACAAAAGAACACACACAGGCACACACAACACAAGTATATACACAGGCACAAAACACAGGCACACACACACACACACACACACACACACACACAGAGCAGCAGTTAGCCATACAAGGCCCAATGAATAACCTTGGAGACGACCCTCTATAGTGTGTGTGTGTGTGTGTGTGTGTGTTTATCGGTTGGCTGGTGAACGAGAACACGCGAGACCTTCCTTCCTGTGTGTGTGTGTGTGTGTGTGTGTTTGAGAAAGAGTGTGTGTGTTTTATTTAGAGAGATAGAGAGAGAGAGTCCGTGTGTGACAGAAAAATAAAGCAAGCATGATATATATAGAGAAAATTACTTTTCCACGAGTACAAGCACACACACACACACACACACACACACACACTTAAGAGCATTAATACTTGCACGCACACACACGCAAGCACACACACACACACACACACACAAGCAATCGTACAGCCACCTTCGGATAAATTAAATGTCCCGCTCTCTCCCCCCAAAAAATAGATAATAAAAAAAATGGCAATATGCAAAAATTATCTGTTAGTTAAAGTATTATTGGTTTTTAAGATTCACACATATAGTTCGATGTTATTCTCGTGGTTCAGGACTTTTACTCGTGACTGTACATACATACATACATACATACCCAACAAAGGACACTTACACACACAAAGAATATACGACTTTCTAGAAGCACTAAAGATAATGTATAGGTTTGTACTTTACACACACACACACACACACACACACACACAGTACACGTATATATGTATGCATTCTTCCTTGCCATCATTGACACACACACACACACACACACACACACACACGTATACATAATATATGACATTCTCAAGGTAGGTATCCAGGTTAAAAAATATATATACAGTATATATATGTATACACAGATAAAAGTTTGTTTATTCAAGACCACATACACACTGTATATATATATATGAACATAAGCACACACACACAACACACACATATATATATATATAAGCACACACACACACACAAAAGGACAATTATATCCACAAAACTCGAGACCCGCACACACATTCAAACAAACAAAAACAAACAAAAACAAGTTTATAACACACACACACACACACACACACACAGGGGGACATCAATGCACGCACACACGCAACTCGGTAATCCTGCAAATGGAAGAAAAATGATCACTGAACACGAAAGTTGGACGGAGACATGAGATGGGAAACAGGGATGGGATGAGATGGGATAGGATGAGAGAGGGGTAGGATAGGATGAGATGGGATGGTGTAGGATGGGATGAAAGAGAGAGAGAGAGAGAGAGAGAGAGAGAGAGAGAGAGAGAGAGAGAGAGAGAGAGAGAGAGAGAGAGAGAGAGAGAGAGAGAGAGAGAGATGCTTGAAGGAAGGAAAAGTTTGAAATCTGCATTGAAATGAGATGAAACTTAAAATAAGGAACTAGGGGAACGAAAGAAAGGAAACAAGATAAAAACTAATAAATAAATAAAGAAGGAAAGGGAAGGAGAACCGAGAGAAGGAAAATAATGAACAAATATAAAATACAAGATGAACACACATACACACAAACACACACACTCAAATATATATATATATATATATATATATATATATATATATATATATATATATATATATATATATATATATATATATATATATATATTATACATATATATATATACACACAGACACACATACACAAACATATTAATATACACACACATAAACACATATATATACACACAGACACATACACACACAAATATATACACACACAGACACATACACACACAAATATATACACACACAGACACATACACACACAAATATATACACACAAACACACACCATACAATACCCAAATTATTTATAGGGCAAAACAAAACAAAAAAAACGTTCCCAGACCAGGATTATTAACATTACTATTGTATGGGTCTTCCCCCCTATTGTCCCGTCTCGAATAATGAATGGCTGGGTATTAACTTTCAATGTTTACAATGAGGAGATAATGAATGAGTGACCTTTGAGGGGTATCGTACCTTTTTTATATACAAATTGTCGAACATCATATGACGCATTTTTTATTATTTTTATTTTTATTCTTATTTTTAATTTTTATTGAGTACGTAAAAATATAATCTGTGTGACGCATATTAATGAAAGTCTTTTTTTTATATATATAATATTACTTTTTCTTTGGTGTGTAATGTGATATTTAATGTATATATTTTTTAATTTCGTGAATACCTAAGTTTTTTGGTTTCTGAGAGAGAGATAGAAAGATAAAGATAGAAAGAGAAAGAAAGAGAAAGAGAAAGAAAGAGAAAGAGAGAAAGAGAAAGAGAGAAAGAGAAAGAGAGAGAGAAAGAGAGAGAAAGAGAAAAAGAGAGAAAGAGAAAGAGAGAAAAAGAGAGAGAGAAAGAGAGAAAAAGAGAGAGAGAAAGAGAGAGAGAGACTGAGAGCAGAGACAGAGAGACAGACACACACACAGGGAGAGAGAGACTGTGTGTGTGTGTGTGTGTGTGTGTGTTGCCAGAATGCCATCGTGTCTGGAGGTACAGACATACGACACCCAACACTCAACTTGTACTCTGTCATCCATTTGATCAGGTCTTGTTGTGTTACAGTTTAACATAAAAGGTCTGTTTGTCTGTCTGTCTGTCTGTCTGGATATATTACACCTCTTGGTTCTAGACTTTTTTGTAATCCAATTTGTGGCGTCTGTTTATCTCTCTGTGTCTCGTGTGTGTTTGTATGTATGTTGTCTCTCTCTCTCTGTGTGTGTGTATGTTGTCTCTCTGTGTGTGTGTGTGTGTGTGTCTGTCTCTCTCCGTCTGTGTCTCTTTCTATGTGTGTCCCCCTCTCTCTCTCTCTCTCTTTCAACATACACACACAAGCACAGACACATACATACATATTTAATTTAATATATATATAAATATATTCTCCACTTTACAACCCTCTTACCAACCGCAGAAAATTGCTCAAAATCTGAGTTGGGCAACGAGAATTGAAGAAGCAACAGACCACAACAAAAAATCTCCAACAACAAAAACAACAACAAAACCCTCCAACAACAAAAACAACAACAAAACCCTCCAACAAAAACCCTTCAACACCAACAACCAAAACTTCAACAAAAACTTTAACAACAAAAACTTTAACAATAACAATAACCACAACAAAAACCCTCCAATAACCACAACCAAAACAACAACAATAACTACAATAACCAAAACAAAACAAAAAACAATAACCACAACAATAAAAACTTTAACAAAAACTTCAACAACACCAACCCTTCAACAACCAAAATAACAAAAACCTATAACCACAAAAATAACCACAACAAAAACTCTTCAACCACAACCCAACCCCTGCCACTTGACATTTATACACCAATACTATCTAATTAATGTCACCTGATATCACTAACACCTCATAATCTATAATACAATTTGATATCAATACACCTATACGTATAATTATATACTACACGTCATAATTTAACCCTTCAACAACAACCAAATCAACAACAATCAAAACAACAACCTTTCAACAACCAAAAAAAACAATAACAACCCTTCAACAACAACCAAAACAATAATAAAAACATATATATACTACACGTCGTAATTTAACCCTTAGTGTTAATTCTCACCTATAAATATTTGAGATCCTTGACGATAAAAATAAAAATATATAAAGATAAACAAATAAATAAATACATAAACAAATACATGAATAAATAAACAAACAAATACATAAACAAATACATGAATCAATAAACAAATAAATAAACAGTTGTTGGTAAATCTGGAGTAGCAACTGAATCCTCCAAACTATTCCAAGCAACAACAGAACACCATTATTATTATTATTATTATTTATACTCTTCTGGTCCTGTTGTTTCCTAATATACTTTGGAGGAATCAAGGCACTCCAATGTAACAAACAAGTATTACCATCTTAACCGGCAGGAACATACAAACAGAACAAAAACAAAAACAAAAGTGTGAATTACCCAAGATAGAACACGAACACACACACACACACACACACACACACACAGTCTAGGTTGATTATAATACTGTGTTGAAATAAATCCTAATTATTATTATTATTACTTTTAAAATTAAAATTATTATCTTTATTATTATTATTATTATCATTATCATTATTATTATTACTATTATTATCATCATCATTATTATTAGGATATATATAAACGAAATAACGAAGGATAATAATAAGTGTGAGGTTAAAAAAGAAAAAAAGAAGGGAATGGAGAAAGAAAATTATGAAATAATAAAAGTGAGGTTAAAAAAAGAAAGAATAAAATGAAGGAAGGAATGAAGAAAGAAAAGGATGAAATGAAGGAAGGAATGAAGAAAGAAAAGGATGAAATGAAGGAAGGAATAAAGAAAGAAAAGGATGAAATGAAGGAAGGAATGAAGAAAGAAAGCAAGCAAGAAAGGTCTGAAATAATAAAGGTGAGAAGAGAGAGAATTGCAAAGGAAAGGTTATCGACGGAATAATAAAACACTCCAACTTAGCTTCGTCGCAAAAAGTGTGTATATGTTTCTTTTAAAGGGGTGCGGGAATAGGGGGGGCAGGCTTGGGGGTTTAGGGGGGTGCGGGGATAAGGAAAATAAACAAAGATAAATAAAACACACATCTATATATATTAAATACTCCGTCTCTGTGTGTGTGTGTGAGTTTAGCCACTATGCACGGCTGCATCGTTTAACCTAGAGTAAAAAGTTATACGTCATTTTGATCGGTGAAGCCTGGGAAGTGTCCTCGGCCTACAAGAAAATGTTTTTAAATGACCAATGGGGGGGTTGTGGGGGGTTTGATCCCAGTACCCAAGCATAAAGGCTGTTATTTGGCCTTAACCGAAAGATCCCAGGTTCGAATCCCCGGTACTACAATTTTTCTTAATTTTGTTGTTGACAAATGATACACCATTCTGACTGGTGTAGTCCCGGAAATGTCCTCAGTCTAATTTTATTTTTGGTGGATGTGTTTCTTGAATTATCAGCTTAAAACAACCAAACATTTATGGTTTTCCCAACATAGACTCTATGGTCTCAAACATCAAGGATGCAGGCAGGTCTGGCTTGCAGGCCCAGTTTAGGAATGAATTTAAACCTCAAAATGTTGAACACCTAAATTTAAAACTAAATCTAAGGACAGTGAAAAAGAATAGTTTTTAAATGACCAATTGGGGGGGGGGTCGATCCCAGTATCCCTGCAGCTCAATTCGCCACTCGGGCCTTACTATTTAATGGTGGCTGTTACAATGCCACCTTCTGCTGTAGTTGCATCATGGATAACTTTTGTGGTTGTAAAGCTGGCATGGTTTCTCTGGGGGACCAGCAACCACACCAGATAATGGACTCCTCCCACTCTCCTAATAAGTTCACAAAAAAATTATTAGAGGAAATGTATTGACAAAACCACATGTAGGATCTTCACCCGGACAACGTCGGGTATCGCTGCTAGTAACGTATAATTATACAGAGATAAGATTATGTCCAACTTTCCTATTACTACTTACTTCTGTGTGTGTCTGTGCCTGTGCCTGTGTATGTGTGTCTGTGTGTGTGTGCTCCCCCAATCCTTGACAGATGTTTAACCTAAGCTGACCCTACCTACCTACCTAACCTACCTAACCCTTCCTCACCCTCCTCTCGTGTTTTGTGGCAATATTTGAAGGACTCGTTTACCTCCAAAGTTCTGACTACATCACAGGGTTTCTTAATAATTATCCTGATCTTGTTGTTGTTGAAGTTTGGAATAATGTGACATACAAGTGAAACAAATTAAAACACCAATTACAACAACAACAACACTTATCCTGTCTGTCTGTCTGTCTGTCTATCTCTGTGTCTTTGTGTCTGTCTGTCTTGCCCGGCGCCTGACAATGATTGGTTGGTTGGTTTACACTCACTCACTCCCTCCCCTGTCAACCCAACCTTCCACAACACCTTCATAAGTTATACATATTACCATTTCACTCGTTCTTAATAATTCTTAAAACCTTTCTCTCTCTCTCACACACACACACAAAGGAGAATGAAATCATAATCTATATAGTCTGTCTGTCTCTCTCTCAGTATTCATTATCCCCTCCCACTCCACCCCTTCCTCTCACCCCTCTCCCCTCTCCCACCTCTCCCTCAGGAACCCAACCCTTCCCTAACCTTTCAGCCCTGAGTGAAAACAGGGCTGGATTGATAATGTATGCTGCTCTGACCTAACCTGACTTGACCTGACCTGCCGGGAGGAGGGGGAGAGAGAGGGGGAGAGAGAGGGGAGAAAGAGGGATAGGAGGTCGGGGAAAGAATGGAGGGATTGGTGGGCTGTTTTGAAAAGAGGAAGGGGACTATGAGTGACTATATAGGGGGTTCCATGCTAACCACACAACAATACCTAGCATATATATCACGTATTCCATTGGGTGGGTCGATATGGCCATGCATCCAGCCTATACTGAAGGGATTGGTTGCTTCATGAATAACAAAGTCTATGGAAGAGGGGGTTACACGAAGGGGGCTTTACGGGGCTACAAAGGGGCTACACGAAGGGGGCTACAAAGGGGCTACACAAAAGGAGTGGAAGGAGGCTACATGGGGACTACACAACAGCGTGTACACCAATTAATTCTTATGGCCATTAATAGTAATAATAATAATAATAATAGTAATAATAGTAATAATAGTAATAATAGTAATAATAGTAATAATAATAGTAATAATAGTAATAATAATAGTAATAATAATAGTAATAATAATAGTAATGATTTTGCCATCGACTGTACCGTACGTCAAGTAAATAATACCCAACATACATACATACATACATACAAGGTCTCTAATCCAAACAAAATTCCAGTGTGTTTACCAATGTTCCGGCCTCGTTGGTAACACTGGCAAGAGGGGATACAGTACCATTATAATCATCATCAGACGTCGGAGAAATTGGAGGGCTACTGAACTACTACTATAATTCCTCCACACTTGGTCATGCACAACAAACAGAAAGACATACATACATACAGGGTGCCCAACAAACAAATATACATACATACAAACACAGAGGATGCCCAACACACAAACAAACAAACAAACAAACAGACACACACGTGATGAGGACACACATACACAAATTACACATGCTAACACAAACCAATACACACAAAAAAATAATCACACACAGACACGAGATGAGATGCAAGCAGATCAAAACACACACAGACAGACAGACAAACAAACATACAAATATATACTTACAACAAAGGTAAATGAAGAGAGAGAGAGAGAGAGAGAGAGAGAGAGAGAGAGAGAGAGAGAGAGAGAGAGAGAGAGAGAGAGAGAGAGAGAGAGAGAGAGAGAGATAAACAATTTGAACATATACAGAAACCAGAGAATCTTAAACACTGAAATATAATTGGGAAAACCAAACCAACACACACAGACAGACACACAGGCACACACACAGACAGAGATACACACAAACACACCAGAGAGAGAGAGAGAGAGATAAGGGACACGAGACCCAACCTAACCTAACCAGGCAGCGTGGACAAGTTAACGAAGCATTTCCCGTACCACACCACACCAATATCAACACGTAAATGAGGAGGGGGACGCTCTTCTATCGACAAGGGAAGTGAGGAGGGGGGACAAGGGGGAGGAGGGACAGTGGGAAGGGGGAGAGAGAGGAGGGAGGACAGTGGGAAAAGGGAGAGGGAGGAGGGACAAGGGAGCGGGGCAACACAATGATCTCTGTACCCAAACAACTTTCTTGGAACTTTTTTTTCTCACCTCTCTGAGTCTATCACCCCTTTTCTGTGTGTGACTTCTATCTATCTATCTATCTATCTATCTATCTATCTAGGCATCAGAGCATCTCAAATGGTTACATAACACGTACGATCGTGTATGAGTAAACAAACGAATCTACTCTATCTCCACAAACAAATAAGCAAACGAATCTGATGTCAGATTGCAAGGGTATTATAATATGTTTCATAGTTGGTTGGTTGGTGTTGCAAGGTTGTGTCTTCACGTCCTATTGCAAGGGTATACTATATGTTTCATGGTTGCTTGGTGTTGTTGCATGCTTGTGTACACTCCACGTCCTACTAGGCTATACAGATTACATACATTTGACAAGGACTTCAGCCACACTCACACCTCTCACTCTTCTAATTCACTCTCTCACACACACAAAAAAAAAATTCTTACTCCCACTCACAATAACAAAAAATCTCTCACACACACACATACACACAATCTCACTACCGTTGATCATTAGTATTAGGCTACGTACAGAATCCGGCAACAATCACAATGGATTTAGTTTTGATAACGATACTGACTGATTGGATGAATGGATGGATGAATGACTGACTGATTGGCGAGGTGGGTTGATGTAAGGCTGACTGACTGACTGGATGACTTATTGGCTGACTGACTGACTGACTGACTGGTTGGTTGTCAGAATGGGTTGATGGAGTTTCGTGCAATCTAGGAATAAAATAATAATAGTCAACTCAGATCAAGATAACGAACTAACTATTACTATTGACTAGGCTACTCTCTCTCTCTCTCTATCTCTCTCTCTCTCTCTCTATCTCTCTCAACAGCAGTCGGTAAACACAAAAATTTAATAATCTATTAAATTATTAAGTCTCTCGTCACCACAACATTTTTTTTAGGAATTATATAATATCCTCAGTGGGTCACAATTGGTAATCTTTATTCAACAGTGATATATAGATTTTTCTGTGTGTGTGTGTGTGTGTGTGTGTGTGTGTGTGTGTGTGTGTGTGTGTGTGTGTGTGTGTGTGTGTGTGTGTGTGTGTGATAGATAATCCTTAAACCTGGCATTTTGTATGAACCAATGAGCTGCCTGGAAAACGACCTAATATATTGTCAGTCAAAATAAAAATATATATACGAGAGAGAGAGAGAGAGAGAGAGAGAGAGAGAGAGAGAGAGAGAGAGAGAGAGAGAGTTAGGCTAAGTGGTTAAGTTTGTGTTGGTAAATCTGGAGCAAGTGAATCCTCCAAGTAAACTATTCCAAACAACAGAACACCATTATTATTTTTGTTCATCTGGTGGTCCTATTTCCTCCTGGCATACTTTGGAGGAAACAAAAGTGAATTACTCCCTTAAAACAAAAATTAACATATATTCACCATTATCATGCAGTTGCTCCTCACATTTTCCTTGGAACACGATATATTCCCATCACAAGTATAATCAATTTTATACTCTTATACGGCAGCAAACTTACTATTACGAATTATGAAAACAATTATATGTATGTATTCGATTAAGACTAATTTTGAATAGGTTAATTTTCATCCTGTCGGCCAATCAAATTCAACATAATAATAATAATAATAATAATATATATCGGTTGAACACAATATTTTACAGTCTACCATAATCAAAACAATACCAGATAATAATAATAATAATAATAATAATAATAATAATAACCTTTTTGAAGACATCATACATTAGTCCCACACCTGTGAAGTACTTATCAATAAAAATACCTATACTGATATACGGTAATAAGATAGCGCTTATCACCAACGGGGAGTGAATGTATGTATGTATGTACCGTACAACTGTGAGCCTTCCACTTACAACATAGACTGATAAACAATAAACAAACAACTTTAGAGGCTAATAATAATGTAAGTAAGTATTGCGACCATCTTAATAAGGGACCTTGTGATGTAGTTAGAATATTGTTAACACACACACACACAATATATACACACAATATACACACACGTTACATAAATGTCTCTCCCTACACACCCGGAACAACGCCTTGCCTAGCCTAGCCTATTATGGTAGTCACTTGTTTGCAGCCCTAACCTAACCTAACTAGACTAAACACACAATTACGGCACTACCAACTATGTACAGTCACGTGATAAAGTTGTTGTGTACAGTACCACCCATACATTAGTTACTTTATTAGTCACATGGTTTGCTGGTGGCGTGTTTTATTTATTTTTTCATTCAATCCAAAAATATGTATCCAGGCTTGATTCGAATATAACCTGATCGAGCTCAAGCAAATATAAAACAGGTTCAGCTACGTTGTAATTGGTTCACTAGCTAGTATGTCAATTAAATTATTCGAAACTTCAACAAGACCTGCTGGATATAGATATACAAATTTTGGATTTTGAGTGTACAGCTGCCAAAAGAGGAATTGCGACAAATCTTAATGGATCTTTAAGCATACTAATATCCACAACTATTTGCAGGGACTATAAGCATGTATAACGGAAGGAAATATACACATCATTCTGTAATACATATACTTATTATCCCTACAAACAACTATGGACATTAATATATTTAGTGTTCTATCAATAGTTGTCGCAATTCCTCTTTTGGCAACTGTACATACATTGTTAACGACCCGCCTCACCTCACAAAGCCTCCCTGACACACATCAAACACAAAAATAAAATACCAGTGACCTACCCACCACACCTACACACCACCATGACCCACCCACCCAACATAATATAAAATTCACATCGATGCAAGCTGGTCATGCTGACACACACACACACACACACACACAGAACTGTCAATACGGCCGACGAGGTGAAATATATATAAGGGATCGTCGACCTCATTGGAAAACTGCATGAACCAACCACCCACCAACCAACCCGGCCACTCAGTCAGTCAGTGAAGTCATTAAAACTAGCTAAGGGTTCATCTGGCTTTCCTCTCATGTGAATATGGGGGGCGGCGTTTTAAAATATATACAGTATATCTTAAATAAATATATATATATCTAACTAAAACTTCAATATTTGTTTTATCGTGAACCAACCTCATACAGTAGGATACCGTAGCCTAACTTTATTTTAATTAAGGGGGTAATATATACTTTTGGTACATCAGATTGCCTTGATTCCTTCAAAGTATGTCAGTAAATATCGAATTTTCGGGTGTTTTGAGCCTGAATTTGAGATGTAAACGAGTACAAAAGTAGCATGCACATAATTATCGACTCTGGGCACCAAATGGTATACTGTTAATTGCTGTAGTTTGGATAATTCACTTAATTAATTGTTCCAGATTAGGCAACACTGTACAGCTAGCCCTTTCGCCTACGTATAAGATAAGTTATTATTTAATATCACCAGCATGTGTTCTAGTAACCTATATAACACTGGACCTTCATACATCTTGATCAACAATCACCTTTGATAACTATCTCATCACTCGTATCAGATAAGAACATAAATTTCCATCTATCTTTTACCGCCATGACAATCTAGTTTTAGTAATAATCTTGTATATCCTGGTGGTCATGTTCTATTGCTTCTTTTGCTCCTAATAACCCATTCACTCTCTATATACTGTTTGTCTGCTTGTTTGTTTGTTCTCTTTCCTCCCACTCTTGTTTGTCATCCCATTTCTCTAGCTCTCATCCTGTTCCACCCCTCAAATCATGATCCCTTTTCTATTCTTGTTTCACGCTGTATGGTTTGTATCTTTCTCTCCCTCCCCTCCCAGCTGCCTTATTTATACATTTAATTCTCTCTCGCCCCTCCCTTATTCTGTTCTCTTCCCTCCCTCCCTTCTGTTCTCTTCCCTCCCTCCCTTCTGTTCTCCCTTTATCCTGTTCTCCTCTCCTTCCCTTCTGTTCTCCTCCCTTTATCCTATTCTCTTCCCTCCTGTTCTCCCTTTATCCTGTTCTCTCCCTCCTTCCCTTCTGTTCTCCCTTTATCCTGTTCTCCTCCCTTTATCCTATTCTCTTCCCTCCTTCCCTTCTGTTCTCCCTTTATCCTGTTCTCCTCCCTTTATCCTATTATCTTCCCTCCTGCCCTTCTGTTCTCCTCTCCTTCCCTTCTGTTCTCCTCCCTTTATCCTATTCTCTTCCCTCCTTCCCTTCTGTTCTCCCTTTATCCTGTTCTCCTCCCTTTATCCTATTCTCTTCCCTCCTTCCCTTCTGTTCTCCCTTTATCCTGTTCTCCTCCCTTTATCCTAGTCTCTTCCCTCCTGCCCTTCTGTTCTCGATCCCTTTATCGTGTTCTCTCCCCTCCGTTTATCCTCTTCTCTCCCCTTCTTCCCTTCTGTTCTCCTCCCTTTATTCTGTTCTCTCCCCTCCTCGTTCCATCATGTTTCTCTCGCCAACTTCCCTTTAGTTTCTAATTCCAATGCTTCTGTCGGATCGGTGTTCGTTTTCCCTGTAAAGGCTTAATTTCTCTGCCGTGGTCTTGCCGCATAGCCTAATCATATTTCATTTCTCCCTCACGCTAAAATAAAAAAAGAAATTATGATCTTAATTTGTCTTAATCCTCTTCTCATTAATTACCGTTTCAACTCCTCCCTAATTAAACTTATTCAGACACAAACTTTTAATTATATTTAATTATTACCGATTTCTTACGAACGCAATATGAAGAACAAATTAAAACAGAGTAATAAAAAATAGGCCCTAGTGACTGTGACAATCTGCTGGCTTGTCAATTTGGCTTAGTTAGATAATGGTATTTATTTATTATCGTGTTAATTACTAACTTTGTACACTAGTGTATTAATTATTGAGGCTTCCAAGATCAGAGGACACATTCTACCAACACAATAATAATAAGCTATGTCACCTCACCTTTCGCTTCTTATTAATTAAAGAATACAATAAACATGAAATAAAGTATACGGTATTATTACAGAATAACTGGGTTTTTGGCTAGGCTTGAGCAGTATTACCACATTTGGCTAGGTCCTGGAAATTTGCCCCAGTCACTTTATGATAGTTTACACTGGTTATACCCGGTAGTTTGCCCAGGTTGGGTCCGGTAGTTTGCCCAGGTTAGGTCCCGGTAGTCTGCTGTGGTCTAGGTTAGGTTGACAGGTCAGACTAGTTTCCAAATGGTTTGTAAACGAGGCATTTCCGAGAGAAACACCATAGATGAAAAGTGTCTTAGAATGGTCCAAATTAGTGGATAATTATAGTGAACCCAGGTTTTCTGTACATTTACCAAGTATATTAATTGAAAAATACATTAACCATACAAAAATTACAATAACCAATAGGCAATGTGTTAAATTACAATAACCAATGTGTTAAATTTCAATGCCGCAGTTTAATTAAAAGTCTGTGAAGCTTATAATAGGCTACATGATATACTAATGTAGTCTGGCGATAGAAATAATTACTAAATAGTGATATATAGTGCCATCATAGATACATAGAAATAAAATCGGCTTAAAAATAGCGGACGGAGTTCTCGTACATAATTACCCCCCAAAAAAAATACAAGGAACACCTACAAAGCTTTATACACAGTTTCAAGAGCAAGGGAATGAAAGTTATAGTACAGCAGTGAGTTTGGTGGGAATTACCTAATATTTTATACAACAGTACAGTACCTGGAATTTACAGTAGCTACAAGAAATAATAACGATCCGTACCCAGTTTCATAACTCGTGTAATAATAATACAATATAGTCTACTTCTGCTAATGTTCACGTAAAATAATAATAATAATAATACCTACCAACACACCGACTCTCATAACTTCGAAGGTAATAATAATAAGATAATGTTTAATTACTACACTTCACGATAAAACTAATGATTCAATTAATACTACTACTACACACACATAAGGTAACTATTTGTAGTACCCTGGAAATAAATCAACCACACACACGTCAACTACTCACAAGTTCAGATTATGTGAGGGTGATGTGAGAGACAGCACACCTACCCCTGCGCCGGTCCCAGCTCCACTGAACTGAACCACTGAAATACTCAGATACTCTCGTCTGTGTGTGTCTGAAACCGTCCCTGAGCTGAGCCCCTCCCACCTACCTACCCAAGGCCCCTACCTACCTACCTACCTACCCAAGGCCCCTACCTACCTACCTACCTTCCCATGGGGCCTTGTATGTATCTCCATGGTATCTCCCTACCGACCTACCCAAAGGAAAGTGTCAGTCAGTCAGTCAGTCAGTAGTGTGATGTGCATGCTGACTGTGTACACTAATTTAATTATATCAACAAGTGTATTATTTACCTGGTAACGGATGTAGGAAGGGAGCAGAGAATAGTAGGATGAATATAGTGCTAAATGAAATGAACTACAACAACAACAACAACTACTACTTAACTACTATCATTCCTACTAATGAGACACATGTGAAACACCCAGCATTTCTAAGCTTCATTAAAAAAAAAAACTCGGGATGTCACTAGGATCATAGGCTACTGACAACTTACAAAATATAAATACATATATCATAGTGTTTAGTCTTTAAAAAAAATCCTTATCTAATTGTCACATTAAGAGGATAATTTTTTAGGGCAAACTGGAGGGCTACTGATTTCTCTAAAGTCTAAACCATACCTTAAAAACTGATTACCTAAGAGGGCTATATGATACGGTAGTAGGAAAGCTGTTTTATTGCATTGTTTAGAACTTTAGGTGGTTACATAGACTCCAATTAATTATCCCACATCAGATAACCCCCTGAATGAGACACAGAAGAAGCCCGTGGTTGGTTGCTGAGTAAGAAGGATGAGCCACAGTGGGAGTCATGGTCAGCCTTATTACACATGCATGTCTCTGTGGCTGAGCAGGGCATGTGAGGATGACGTCACATTGACGTGTCTGTTTGCTGTGTCTGACTGTCCACTCGTGAGTGTTTACAGTGTTACAACTATAATGTACAGTCGGAAGCAAAAGTCCTGTCGCCTCACTTGCTTCATCGAGACACGCGATGTTCATAGACTCGAGATTATTAAGTGTAGAAAAAGTGAGTATTTCTTGAGTCCATGACCAACTGCCTGTCTCGGTGAAGCAGACGTGGCGACAGGACTTCTGCCGCCAACTGTACAGGAAATGACTTTTGCTCTCATGTCTCGAAGTCTGTTGATATCTAATCTAACTTTAAAGCCATGGTCTTGAAACTTTCATTACCTTTTTCCAAACCATTCCAAATATCAATTGTTAGACGTGAAAAACATTTCTTCTGTTACGTCTTTCAAACATGTGATCTTTCATTTTCATTCATGTTCTCTTCCTCGGCCCATATTTCTAGACCTTCCATCAACTTATACATTACTATTGTCCTTTCTTTCTCTTCATGCCCATAGTTGGCAAGCACATACTCACACCACTACATTGGGTAATAACGGAAACCACCAATTATGCGGACTACTGAATTACTTATCAGCATGTGAGCCTGACGTGTACCCATATCAATGTTACTCAGGATGTGTGATGTGTGCTCAGCAGCCACTTGGGGAAACTATATTAAACAAGTGCCAAATGAACAGACCTTCATTGTTGACAAACTTCAACATACACCACCGAGATACTGCAATAATTTATTCCCTTCACAGATCAATTAAAATATTTTCAACATATAACAGGAAACATGAATAATTCAACATAGTCTGTAAAAATTAACAGGCAGATTCCAAGCACCCAAAGTAGTGATGCAATATTGCAGGTAAAATATTTTTCAAGTCAGATGTAAATTACATTAAATTTCTAGGGCCTATACAGTACATAGTACAATAAGCACTCATGATAGCTATTCTGTTGGGGGAAACATACAAGTTTAAAATTTTCAGTGTTTATTCCATACATCTGCAACAACGTTACCGAAGCAACAAATAAAGTTTCTAGACTCGTAGGTAAAAATTGATGGGGAGGATAAGAAACACCCAAAGTAGAGAATATGAGGTTTAATCAAACACTTTTGACATGCAAGTGCATTGACACGTGTGCTTTGCCTATCACAATTTGGTATTTACATAGAGGGGCACATTCTAGCAAGATTCACAACTCTTGGTGTATAGCATTTATGAGTAATAATGGTAGTAGTAAAAAACAGCATTACAATAATACCAATGGTTGACTGTAATTTAGGGTCTAGTGTATAATTTCCTAAGTCTACTACACAGTTCATTTTTCCTTTTTGCTGCTGCTGCTGTTGCTGCCCGACAAAGAATTTTTGTGACAAACCAGAACAAGACTAAACCAGCGACAAACTGAAGCCATTCCTACCAGCAAGCCTCTACATCAGAGTGGAACCTTGAGGTTTGGCTCCCTCACGGTCACTGGAGGAGTGCTAAATAATTTTCCACTATAATAATTATGTAACCTAAATACTCAATGTTGCGTCCAGAATTTAACAAGCTGCTTTGTTGGTGATACAACATCAAAATAATTCATCCATTAAATATTTATTTAGCCCAATTTCTCTTAAATAATATTAAAGATAATAACAGTTTCCAGGGTTGTTATTGCCATGATAGCGAGCTGTGGGAGGCGAGGATTCAGCTAGCTAGCACCAAGAACTGCAGGGCAGGACTGACAGCGCAGTATACCCACCACCCGGGCGTGGTGGCTATTGGAACCAATCCACTCATCACTTGGCTTTGTGTGTTAAGGTGAACCACTACGTTAAAGACTCCGGGCAATTCTGTTAAAACTCTAGGCTCCTGGATAAGCACTAGACATCTGAGACCATTCTTTAAACTCAAGTGTCAAGTTACAATTACCTTTTCCGAAAAATAATCATCTGCCTAGCGATTAAGTGCCAAAGGAACATATGCCTAACACTCAGTTTTAAAAGCATAGCCCTATAAAACAAAATTCTCTCTTGGAATGTTTGGGGGTTGAAGAACGAGTAACGTGTTGTGTAGTGGCCAAGTAGCACAGAGCTCACATGGGACAAGCACATCAGTAAGTGCCTTTGTTCCCTCACTACACTTGAGAAATAATAAAAAAAAGAAGCCTTACTGAAGCACCACCTTGGAGCTCAGCCCAACTGGCCTCTCTCAAACAATAAAAATCTCTGCATAATCCACCAACCTTACATTCATTATGGTCACCTCACTCAAACCACAACAAAAACACTGAATGACTGAGAAGTGGCAAAAAACGTATTCCTCTGCTCACCCATACACTGGAGACACCAAAAAACAGTTTGTGATCATTCAAGGTTCGACAAAGCACGAGTTCTGACGCAACGGCGAGTGTGCGTCTCAAGAGTGTAGGCGAGTCTGTTGCACTCAGATCAAAAAATAAAAATGAGCTGATATTTTTTTTTCTTCCACCCCAAGTTGCGACACAAATACTAGACACGAAAGAAGCCAGGAGGAGCCAAGCTATAAGTCTACAGTACCTGCAACTAGGAGTGACCCACACACAAAGATAAAGGGAAGGAGGGAAGGAAGGAGGGAAGGAAGGAAGGAAGGAAGGAAGGAAGGAAGGAAGGAAGGAAGGAAGGAGGGAGGGAGGGGGAGGGGATTGTGGGTGTGTGGTGGTAAGGGAGGGAGGGGACGGGAGGGGAGGTGAAGATAGAATGGCAGAGGGAATTGACCAGAGAAAGTGAGCGAAGAGGTGTGGGGATGCTGGATAGGTTCATACAAGTGAAAGGCTGGTGTTAGGTGAAAAAGATGATGAAATGTAGGCGAGGTGAGGTGAGGTCAAGGGGGAAGTATGGCAGTGTAATTTTACAAGCCATTATTTTAAACTCAGTGGGTCAGACAGAATACATACTTAATGCTCATCAAGCGGCACAGGAATAAGACTCACAATATTCAGAAGGCTGAGATGGTGGGAGTGGAGAGAAACCTTGTAGCTGAAGATCATACAAAGGGTCACATAGATGGAGGGTTTCACAGGTTGTCAGAACTCGTCACTACCCACCGGCACTACCAAACAACCCTCAACCTTCCCTACCATCCAACATTAGATGAGAACTATCCCACCCACTGAACTACCATTATAAATAATCATTCACACTAAAGAAAAGCAGCCAGTCATAATCAGCCTCTTTCAACAGCATCATCGCAATGGGGCATACCTACTTGTGCTGGAACAAAGTCTATGTAACAAACCTAAGTACACTCCACTAAACACTGCTGATTTCACAGTGGGTAATCTGAGGTGATTGACTGCAACAGGCGATAGGGAGAGCGAAACGATCAACGTAAGTTCACATCATTAAGTGGGCACAAATGGGTGGGCAAAGTATACAACAGGTATAAACTTTTGGTTAATGTCATCACTAGTCTATACGTTAGAGACAAACAAACAGACACTACCAAGCACATTTCCTCTCACAGCATTGCCTCCACGTGTTAAGTCGTCTATAATGCAGAGAAACAAACAAGGACCATCTCATCCATGAGACATCTCCCATTGAGGGTTTCTTTACATTTGCTATGAACTTGTGGCACTGCTATAGAATATCATGAAACAAAATTCTCAGTTTATTTATATCTGAATTCCCCATTCCCACTAATATAGATGTTCAAATTTTGTTTACCTAAATGAACTTCATAATTACAATGCCAACTAAGTATTGCAATTGATAAGCAGCAAATGCCCTATCTGACAACTGCTCATACCCCAAGCTAGAAAGAAAAGTGCTAGGATGTGATCTTGGTTAAAATTATTACACTAAGGAATGCAAGTGCTAGCTGGGCCACGTCTGAGAGGCAGAGGAACTACAGCCCCAAGATTACACATTTTAAGTCTTGACTCAAATCTCACGACACTGCCCAAGCAGGTAGATATCTGCACTCGTCAAGAGCCCCAAAATGTACCAGCAATTACGACCAGTCCCCAAGATTTGAGCCCAGTTCCTTCCATAATCTCTTGCCTAAGGGTGTCTTCGAGGTGCGTGAAGAGGGACACGAGCCAAACGAAGCAAGGGAGGATTATCGAGCAGACGTTAATCTCAAGGGGTCTGAGAGGAAGGAGGGGGAGGGAAGGGACTGGTAATGCTGCGTTTCTCTCATCTACGAACCCTCTTACGACTCGCTCACTCACCCCTTTGGTCACCAGTAACAACACTGAGCTGGGGAACAAACAAAATTATCCACTTCAGACACCAAACACCAATGAGGGGATGGGGGAGGGGGACCAACAACAGAAAATTCTGGCCTTAATTTAAGACCTTGCGGAGGAAAAATATACAGAACAATTCTTCATAAAAATAATGAGCCTATCTAATATATGAATTTCTTATCAAATACCAATATCATTAATAAATACACAACAAATGATGCAATGGACTATTTTCAAACAGTGTAATGATACCGTCTAATCATAAAAAAAGGAATTACATCTAAGGACAAAATATATATAAAAAAATGGATTCAGATTTGGAATGATGGTGTCGACTCCCTCTCACTACAGCAGAACTCCAGTTTTAAACTCGCACGTTGGGTTTGCCTGCATAAGGGGAATGTTTGCCGGCAGCCACACGCACATGGGAGCATTCGAGAAGTCTGCAAGGTTTCAAAACACCAAGGTACATCTAGAGAAATGAATTCCAGGCAATTATTCCTTACTGACATACACCTAAACAAAATATAAATAAAGAAAATACAGTGGCAGGCGATTCCTTTAAGTAACACACGAGAAAAATTGCAAGTCTACTATGTGTCTGCAGAAAGCGAAGTTTCTTCTCTCCATGGCAGATTAAACTGGTGGAGCTGACATACAATTCCTTGGCAGTGGTGGAGAGAGAGTCGGTGGTACTGGTGGAGGTAAGTAGGTGGAGCTCCGCTGTGTGGAGGGGTGGTGGTGGTGGTGGTGGAGGAAGGTGGTGGTGGTGGTGTGGAGATGAAGAGAGAGGGGTTTATAAGAGAGGGGATGGGGAGGTTTAAGGGCCACCGCCGCCACTCACACATTAGCTGACATCTTGGTCTTCCACATCTTGCACTTGTTCTTTGTCTCTCTGCTCACCCTCCCCGCCTGCAACACAAGACAATCATTAATACCTTTATTAATACTACTGTATATAAAGTACTCATAACTAAAACAAGAATAGTCAATGTAAGACTAACAAACCAATGGCTTCTCCTCAATCGTGGGTTTTGGAACCTACTTCTACTAATTCAGGTTAGACATATACTTGAACAACCTTGCCTCTCTTCTAAATACTATAAGTCTATTCACATTATTCCTTGTAATCATATTCATCGAAATATCCTTACTCTTAATTTTAAACCTTATTTGGCAATCTCTCTTTCAATAATAATTCTAACTATCTTCAATGTATTATTTAATATCACTACAGAATATCAAATATTAATGAAATTAAAACTCATAATTTTACTGTCAATCAAAACAAAAAACAGAAGGACATTACTAGGGAAAAGAAAAAAGATGAAACTTATGTTACCTGTCCAAGAGAGGTAGCTCATTGAGAGGAAAATTTGAACTACTCCTCACACCCAAACCAAATCAATACAAAGCATCAAGATCACAATCCAGCAATCTGATTGATCTCCCCAAGCAATCAAACCATATAGTAAACCATTGTTCTTAGTGGCTTATTGATTTTCAATATGATGAAAACTTATACACCATGTACCCAAAGTGTACATTGCAAACTAATTTATCTTGTGTAGCACCAAGTAACTTTTATTTGATGAGAAATGTACTGCATTGCAAAACCAAAGCAATGCATTCTCTTTGTCCTTGCCAAGCAGCAGCTTTGTCATCTGACGACACCAAAATACAAGGTATACTATAAGACCACTGGATAACAAAGGTTTATTGTAGCTATACTTAAAGTGAAATTATCTTTAAAACTCACAACTCCAAATAAAACAAATTAAAAATTAAAAAAGTCCTTCTGACCTAAACCATCAGATGCAATGTGTGCAGCTTCTCAACTGAAACAACAAAAATACCAGAACTGGTAATACCAATATTAAATTATGTAAACATTACCAAGGCTACCAATTATACTTACTATAAAAAAATAACTGAAATTAAGCAGAACACTATAATCCATTTTTACATTGGTCATACATTCCCAGCCAACAGCATTCAACACCAATATCATCAAGCCCAAACTAATGTCTACCCTTTAGCCTCTGGCTAGCACAGTGGTAGTCTGTGGCTGCAATTCTGTAGCCCAGCGTTCGATCCTTGCTCTGGACACGTTAAAAATGGCACTGTTGCCAGAGGTTACCACCCCTGTGAGCAGGGGGTGGGGGGTTTGAGTCGGCTGTTTGAGGTCTTCCTGCTTAGTCAGCCATAGCCGAAGCTGACTCAGGTCTCAGGTGTGTGGAGAGGTCGCTGGGCCACACATCACAGGGATCATCCTGTGGTGTGTGCTATAATTGTGTTTCATACACACTGTGTGTGCTACACTCTGTCCCAGTGACTGTCACTCGCTGGCACCTTTAATAACTACTTTTTGTACACTCATATCAATGTACTACTCATACCGTTATACTCCCACTCACCAATGATAGTGGGATACAACAAGGACAGCACTGGTTACCGAGGTCACTTACAATATCTTTAGACCAAACCTATATGTTAAGTGTTTTCATCATGTGTACCAATTGGTACCAATAGGATTTTCCTCGATGGCAACTTATTTCCACTTCCTCACATCTTTCTTAAAATAGGCCATGTAATCAATAAGGTATCAGAAGTATGGATACTCACTCTCTCCCTGCATATCTGAGGTCCATAACGTGAGGTTGTCGCGCAGTAGCTGCATTATAAGTGTGGAGTCCTTGTAGCTATCCTCTGATAATGTGTCAAGTTCCGCAATTGCATCATCAAACGCCGCCTTCGCCAGCCGGCACGCGCGCTCAGGGCTGTTCAGTATCTCATAGTAGAACACTGAGAAATTCAACGCCAGACCCAACCTGTAAGGATATCCACATATTTGTATTCTATACATGTAACTGAAGCAACAGTGTTAATACTATAAACAGAACTAATAAGAACGAAACTCCTTACAGAATAGAAAAACCATTCGATATAATACATTAAAAAGCTGTGATATTGTTCTAGATGATATCAAGTAAGAGGAAGCAATGAACTTAACACACCTGGTAAAGAACACTACAAAAAATATAAGTAAGGATGAAGCAGAGGTCCAATAAAATGTGGTTATATCTGTCTACCAAACACAAATGATATGACCTCGATATGACCTTTCCAAAGAGCACTGAAGGATTTGTTGAAAAAAGTTCAAATATTATCATTCTGTTTTCCAAGGTGAATTCCATCACACACATGGAAGTTTTTTTAAAGTACCGGTAGCATAATTATTTTTTCATACACCACTATTATTAAATTGTAAATATTTGCAATTACATAATGCAACATTTTCTGATGAAGGGAAAGTCAAGATCAACTTTATACTCTCAATAAAGAAAGGTATAATTGGTTGAAATTTCATAAGGGTAACTGAGTCTGATGCACAAAAGCATTCTCATTCAAGTTGATAGTCCACAGGCCAAAATACAGATAATAAAAATAGCCATGTTACAACTGACTTGTAACTTCCTACTAACGTACGACATAATAAAGTACACAATAAAACTTGAGCAGTAAATCAACGAGAAAAGTATGTAAAGCGGACATTGCCAGCTAAAAAATTAAATGCTAAAATCTTTTTAAATGATACAGTACAACCACCCCTTCAAATACAAACACACAAGACACAAAAAAAGGACAGACTAGTAAGAGGAGTGGGTGGAGATGCCGGCACACTTTACTCTTCCCTCAACTAAAGATGATATCACGTAACTGAGTGACACTCACTCACCCTCTCACTTGCCCACCTTGCCCCACCCACACACACTGAGTAAAAGTTCAACCTCATGACCTTAAACATAGTACAAAAGGTCATTATACTGAAGTTTATCTTGTTGAAGGAAAGTTGTACAAATATAAACAGCTTTAGAATCAAGAACAGCAGTGACCATTTAATATAATGCATGTATGAAATAACATCCAATAATCAAAAACCATCATACAATGGAAACTCCCTCTGAAGGGAGGGATACTAATACATTTAAAACCTCCACCAACAGATCACTTTCTATTTGGCTCCCCTCCAGCATTTGGATTGTAAAACTGTATATTCATGTGTTTTTAATGTTCCCAATGCCCATGAGGTTATAGGTTAAAGTCAAAGTAGGCCGAGGCATAAACAAAAGAGGATGAAAAGGAAAAAAAAAAAGAAAAGTTAAACAGTAATAAATCTCTGACCCTGAACCTTGGTAACTATTACTAACCTGATTGGGTGCGTTGGTGGCAATTCTGTCATGGCGATGTCGCTGGCAGCCTTATACGCCACCAGGGAGTTCTCAGCCGCAGCCTTCCTGTCGTTGCTTGTGGCAAATTCTGCCAGGTACCTATGATGGAGGAAGAGGCCAATGTCAGCTCACCAAGTGAGTCTTATCATAGCTCAACCTTGAGTCTTTAGGGAGGCCATTGCGCTTTTATGAGACTTAACTAAATGCATAAGTATTTAAAATTTTAAGTCATGACAAAAATATTTTAAGAGTAGGAAGGAAATAAAAATAAAAACCCTGAACCTTCAAACTAAGCATACAATGTCAACCAGAATAGAAGCTAGTCTAACAAAATTGTTATACTATTTACAATAACTTTTAGACTATAATTAATATATTTTTTTAATGCTCTGACATTGGACATAGGCTTTACGAAGCCTGTTACTGTGGCCCAGGTAAACTGCTACCCACACACACACGTCACGACTTTTGACCTGGGAACCACCAAGAGGGAGGGTAATTCCTAAATACTGTAGCTGTTATGGTGCCAGTGAGGGTGTTTTACGACATTTGATGGCCTTACAGTTAGTGTCAGAAACTCAATTTGGAAGAGCAAATACTCTCAGCCCCTCACCTGAGAGAATTAGATCTCCCAGCCTATAAGTTAACGAGTCTAGAACAATAACCACTCATCCAACTGTCCTACAATGTATTATGTATATCCAATTTTCATACAATTTGTTAAAGCTTGAACTCCTATCATCATCACTTAGATGAAGATTTACCATTTACAGTTTAAGAAATTTTTCATGGTAAAACAAGTGGCACCAAAGACAAAGAAGAAAATCAAAGGACCTATTCAAAAGGAATAATAGGCTTACCTGTGGTAATCACCCTTCATCTTGTAAAAGAAGACACGGCTCTCCCCTGCTGATGCAGTGGGGATGAGGTGTTTATCCAGCAGACCCAGGATGTCTGAGCAGATGTCCTTCAATTCCTTTTCCACCTAATAGTAAATAAATACAGTTAGTGTTTAATCCTTTGTAACAAGAGGGATGCAAAGTATTTATTACTTACCCTAAGATCAACAACCTGTACAACACCTTCATTAACCCTTCTCCAATGTCTTATGTATTTTTCTTATTGAAAACAGATAAACATTGTCACAGGCAACACTATAAACCATGACGTCAATTATTTTTTTTAATTTGAGACTGTAATGAATATCAATATTAACCTGAACCACATCATCTCTTGCTAATAATAATGAAACACATCAATATGAATTTCAGCATAATAATGGAGAGGAATACCTCTACTCAATATGCTGCATTCTGCCCAAGTTACATTGAACATTAAAAAACAAAGTAAGAAAGGACAAACGAAGGAATAAAAATACATATCTAAATGCGGAGAAAAAAAAAGACAGGACACGCCTGAATAATTTTTCATACCTGTGTCCTGTAGTTGCGGATCATCTCCAGTTTCTCCTCACCGCCCTTGTTCTCCTCCTTCTGCTCAATGGAGGAGATGATGCGCCAAGACGCCCGTCGCGCCCCAATCACATTCTTGTACGCCACCGACAGCAGGTTGCGCTCCTCCACTGTGAGCTCCACATCCATCGAGGCAACCATTTTCATTGCCTCCACCATTTCTGTCAATCAGAGAGAAAATAGTAAGGATGATGAAGAGAGTGGGTGGTCTAGGAGAAAGGCAGAAACAGGATGGAGTACAATGGTATCTGGAGATTCATCTATTTGCGTACACCACTGCATTATTTGCAGAGAAAGAAAGGGAACTGTTTTGCATACAGTCAAAGACATTTAATCCGGCGACTTGTGGTCCGCAATGCCCGATAATCCGGCACTTTTTAGCCCAAGAACAAATATACAAAAACTAAGAAAAAAAAAATTCATACGAAACGTAGTTTTAAATTGCCCGGGCAGAGCAACGCGGGCAATCCTGAGTTGTGGCAAACTGGCAACAATGTATAACATGACGTTAATTTACATGCCTTTCCCTCCCTTTAAAGTCCGTTGGAAGCCCTGATATTTGTCAGAAAGTAAACAGAATTTCCCAATCAATAGAGAAAATATAAATAAAATTTATCACATTTCGCCATATGATGAAGGATCAACAAGATAGTATTTGACGAAATTTGACAAAAGTATTTGACATGGTATAGCTGTTGGCAAATTGAAGTATAGTATTTGACAATTTATTATATTGGCGAAACCATCTTGGCAAACACCATCTTTATACTCAAGGTCCAATGACACATGTTTACTAAACGTAAACAGAGGCAACTACGGCGCTGCAGTGAGGGATAGGCATGTAATTTAACGACACTGCAATGTATAAACAAGACATGACAGTGCAGTGAAATCATGTGTTTGAGTTAAAAAGAATGAGTTACAATTACAATAATAATAATATTAGTTACCGAAAAATGATTAATTATACCCCACACGATTACTGGCCTACCCCACTTAAATCAATACATACTTCAGTCTACCCTTCAGCTACTGTACATTCATCCCGTTTTTTGTGACAACAACCTCCGAAGAAGATTTTCACATCGCACTCAACGCAACTCTTATAAGCGAGTAACAATACCTTTTATTTTATGTTATATACTCTTTATTGATGTTTGTTTTGTTTATAAGGCTTTTTGAAGTTAATATTAGGTGTTATTTACTATGTATTAATGATTTGGTGGGCGTAAATAGCTTTTTAAGGCCATCTTGGGGGGGGGGTCCGCTGGGTAATCCGGCAGTCTCCAACTCCCTTGGGTGCCGGATTAAATGTCTTTGACTGTAGTACAGTAAATGTTTACTGAAGAGGCTGGGGGTGAATTTCAGCAATTGTAAGATGCTAAGCATTTGACAGCACAAGTTGTTTTCTTTTGGGGGGGTACCAAATGAAGTACTTATATACCAGAGATTAAAGTAAACCAAGGAAGTAAAGTACCTAGGAACAGGATTCTTCAAGCAAGAGTATGGCAGGGGAGAACACAGAGCAATGAAGGTGACAGAACTTTTGCAGAAATCATGGATGACAGAAATATGAGTACGGTACATGATCACATACAAAGGATTACAAGACAGTTCTGTATAATCCTGAACCTGATACATTGGTAATATGGAAATGGGACTGGGCACATTAGTCTAGAATAGACACGAAGATAGTCGGCTGGTACCTGAGAGAATAATATGGTATGGTGAGATGTTAAAGAATAAAAGCACAGTATGGATGTTATGTGGTGATTGAAGAAATATAAACCAAAGTACTGTACTGCATTTAGATGTATGGTGGGAATGCAGGGACTTTGGAAAGGTAAGCATAAATGTTAAAACTGAAGGAAAACCACCCGACACCCGTGTAAACAAAGTGAAGGAGCGAGTACTTTACGGAGAGTAGAGCTCAACCCAGCATGGAAGATAGTGATAATTCTGCCATGACCACAACACTAGAGAGGCATTAGAGCTATGGACATACAAACATTAATGGTGAATCACACATTTGGTACATTAGGCTGCCTCGATTCCTCCAAAGTATGCCATGAAACAAAAGAATCAGAATAACAAAAATGATGGTGATCTGATGCTTGGAATAGAAATCAATTGCTCCAGATTAACCAACATATCATAACATTTAAACCATTATCCAGAAACACCAGTAAAAGGATACCAATTAAAACTGAAAACATGCAACAACAAAAAACACACCAATATGTACACTAAAACTAATAGAATCTTATGGCTCGAAGTCCTATAACCATTAGGGAAAAATTTTGTGTTGGTAAATCTGGAGCAACTGAATCTTCCAAACTATTCCAAGCAACAGAACACCATTTTCACCATTACTTTTGTTTATCTGGTCCTGTTGTTCCTGGCATACTTTGGAGGAATCACGGCACTCCAATGTAACAAAAGTGTATTACCTACCCCCTTATTACCAGAAACTTGAGAATAGCTGAACAAAGACACGAGTATAAAGGACAAACCACATAACTTTTAATCATATATATATATTAGGTAGGAAAATGTAGCTAGCTCTCTTCAAACAAACAAACAAACCACAAACAAACACACCTCAACGACATACGGTACAGAAACACTGAATACTTGGAGTTAGAATATATATATACTATATAATTATAAGATAAAATTACCATAATTACTCTAAATCTCGACTGTACACTCAAATTTTAGGACAATTATCTCTCCATTCCTCTAATTATAATAAAAATAATAATCTGAGGGGTTCTTGACATAATTCAATCTCCATTTCCCTAAGAATATTACTAATAAAAAAATATTTTGGAGGCGTTTTTAAAAACAGTAATTCAATCTCTCCCTTCCCCTAATAATAATAATACCGGGTAATAGTAATAGTAAATATATTTTGAATTTTTTTATCTAGGTTTTCCTCCCTCCTGCTTCCCATGAGGTGTGTCCCAATCAATTCCTGATAAAATATAAAAAACTCGATGATGGTGATAAATAAGACGGCCATGCTTTTGACATACATACATACACATGGTTTCATTCTGCCACGTAATTCATTGACCCTGGATTGTGTGTATGTGTGTGTCAAAGGTGTGGAGACCATAATTACAAAGCATTACAGTAAGGTGTGTTAAGGTAGGTAGGTAGGGAGAGGAGGAGGAGTAAGGGGGGGGGGTGATGGGTGGGGGCGCCGTCCCCTCCAAAAATTCTTCTCATTACAGAGGCTACAAACAGGTATAGATATAGATATATTAAAGTTTATATTCCTCTGTGTTTATTGGCATGGTGAGGTGGGTGAGTTTGGGTCCAGGATCGATCCCTGAATGAAGTGCATTATTTTTTTTTCAAATGTCAAAATCGAGTTGATCACGCCCCCACCTCCATTAACTAACCCCTCCCATGGCCTTATTACACCCTCCACACACCCCATTATACCCATAAATACACCCAGGGACACCACTCTAGGGGCACAGACACACGATACACCAGTCTAGGGGGTCTAGGGTACATAATATTAGGGACTATCCAACCCATCCCGTAGTGAGGAAGGCGAGGTATACCCCCATCAAACCAACACCAACCCAAACACCTTCCATAAATAAAGACAAATATCTCGCCATTACTAGCCTTACCATCGTATCTCTCGGCCTGTTCGGCAAGCTTAGCCCTGTAGACATTATCCTCCCGCTCCGTCATGGTGGTGGAGCCGCTGGTGACGCCGATGACCAGAGATATAATTTGTACCAGCAGCAGCACTACAGCAACCCTTCACTGCTAATATGGCCGCACCCCGACACACAGCTGAGACAGACTGTGTATTCCTCCGCCAGCCAGCCACTACATACACACATACACACACATGCCCGCCAAATTTAACATACATACATACATACACACATACATGCCCGCCAAATTTAATACACACACATACATATAGTACATACAGTTATAGAGATATTAGCTAAATTTTATGCACATATATATGCACACACAGACACACATATATACATCTGTTTTATAGTTATACATACATACATACATGCCCGCCAAATTTAATACACACACACACACACCTGCCTCATACTTATACATACATACCGTACATGCCCGCTAAATTCAACACACATACACACACACACACACACATATGCATATCAGACAAGTTTAACACACACACATGTATGCCAAGTTTAACACACAGATATAATGCCAAATTTAACACACATACTGTACATACATACCCGCCAAATTTAACACGCAAAAAACACACACATATACCCGCCAAATTTAAACATCACCTACATTTCAATTTTTTTACCTACACCTTCCACACACATACACACACACACACACATATTGTTTTTTACCTATAGATCTACATTCCACTGTACAAAATCCAAGTATGTTTATATGGGTGTATGTATAATATATTTATTTGTGTGCGTCAAAATAGAGAAGGATTTGATTAATGATTAAGATGTATTGTTTATTTTAGATTTCCATTTTCTATTTAAATTGGAGAGGGGACTTATTTTTTACTAGGTGATAAAGAATTATTTATAACTTTATTGTACAGAAATATGAACAGAAATATGAACTATAGTTGCTCTAAATAGATAAATAAGTAACATACATACATACGCACATATAATAGTAACATACATACATACATACATACATACAGTACTTTTACGTGTTACTCATAGTGGTTGGAGCAATGTTGATGATTCACTGAGAGGTTGGGGGGGTGGGGGTGGGGGTTACTACTGTGGGGGGGGTGAGTGAGTAAGGGTAGGGGGGAGAGGGGGGTTGGGGAGGATGGAGAAGAGTGTGTGTGTGTGTGTGTTTGTGAATCACTGGGAAGGAGAACAAGGAATAATAAAACAATAAAAATACACACACACACATAGAAGGTAGCCACGAGGTTAGAACACACGCACATACACACACATAGAAGATAGCCATGAGGTTAGAACACACGCACACACACACACACAAACACACACACACACATAGAAGATAGCCACGAGGTTAGGACACACGCACACAGACACAAACACACACAAACACACACACACAGGTGCTTGAACGCGACCTTGGGATCAATTCACCTTCTACACGCACTACCTCAGCGCCCCCGTCCCCCCCCCCCCCCTCAACCCCCAACCTGCCAGTACTGCCGTCACCACCTTAACCCCCCCCCCCCCCAAAAAAAAAAGGAGAAAAATAAATAGAAAAACATTATACTATTAAATGTGACCATGCACATGTCTCTTTTATCTCTACATTATCATACACTTATCTCTACATCTATCAAAGTTGCATGCCATTTCTCTACCTTTCTACTACTACTACTACTACTACTACTACTATATTACTAAACACCCGCTAAATAGCTCTAAAAAAAACACAACACAACTCCACAAACTGGCCACATGAATAAGGATATTTATATTATGTACAGTGGCGGTCAATAATAATCATCCACATATAGGTTTTAAGTAATGCGTATCGGCTTGTATTAAAATAATAGATGGTGCTTAACCTAGTTATTGGAAAGTTTATCATCTAAGGAACAGAGGGAAGCTGTTAAACTCTTACGTGAGTTACCCCTATATGGATGATTATAATTATTATTTATATGGCTACGACTTATATATATATTATTATAGGTAGGTGGTGTTTCATGACGATTTTGAAGTACTCATTTACCTCCAATTTTCTGACTACATCACAGCTATATAGAGTGTTTTAATGTTACCACCAGCTAAAGGTTAGAATATAAGTAAAAATGTAATAATAATAATGAAAGTAATATAAAAATAAAGGAGATAATACGATTTTTAAAAACTGAATCGGGCTGACTCAACTGACCTTTTGGGAGTGACCTTGGCCTGTCTCTCTCTCTCTCTCTCTCTCTCTTTCTCTCTCTCTCTCGCCAAAAAGATGGTATATCTCTCTCCTCCCTCCCTCTCTCTCTCTCTCTCTCTCTCTCTCTCTCTCTCTCTCTCTCTCTCTCTCTCTCTCTCTCCTCCATTCACACACAGAAACACACACATTATGACCTCTTCTCCTTACTCTCCTCCATTCAAACACACACACACATACACACACATACACACATTATGACCTCTTCTCCCTCCTCCTACACACACAAACATACACATTGACTCCTCCTCCTCTCTCTCTCTCTATCTTCTCTCTCTCTCTCTCTCACACACACACACACACACACAACAATGTACTCCTAAATATACATAATTATACACTATACATGTTACTACCACACCCATCAATCAACCCACAAAGTTGTAATATATGAATGAATGAATGTATGCTTGTATGAATGTATGAATGTATGTATATATAAATTCATTCAGTTATTCATCCATTTATACATTTATATATACAGTTATTCAATCATTTATGCATTTATACATTCAGTTATTCAATCATTTATACATACATACAGTCAGTTATTCAATAATTTATTTATTAATTTATATATTTATTAATTATTCAAAATAGTTCAGTTGTTATGATATTGTGTGAAGGACTTTGATAAAAAACAAAATGGAATCGAAGGTGTGAATTAAAGGTGTGTGTGTGTGTGTGTGTGTGTGTGTGTGTGTGTGTGTGTGTGTGTGTGTGTGTGTGTGAGAGAGAGAGAGAGAGAGAGAGAGAGAGAGAGAGAGAGAGGGAAAGAGATAATTGTGAGTGAGTATCGTGTGTGTGTGAGAGAGAAAGAAAGAGAAAGAGATAAGTGTGAAAGAGTATGTGTGTGTGTGTGTGTGTGAGAGAGAGAGAGAGAGAGAGAGAGAGAGAGAGAGAGAGAGAGAGAGAGAGAGAGAGAGAGAGAGAGAGAGTGTGAATGAGCATCGTGTGTGTAAGAGTGTGTGTGTGAGAGAGAAAAAATGAGAAGTGTGAGTGAGTAGCGTGTGTGAAAGTGTGTATGTATGTATGTGTGTGTGTGGATGAAAAATGAGAGCCAGTGTGAGAAAAGTGTGTGTGTGTGTGTGTGTGTGTGTAGGGGGGGGTAGGGGGGAGGGGGGGACATATATCCAGTGTGACGTCACCTTTAGGGTCATGCCCCCTTGTGTGTGTGTGTGTGTGTGTGTGTGTGTGTGTGTGTGTGTAAATGATGTGTGTGTGTGTGTGTGTAATTTATGCGTATGTGTGTGTTTGTGTGTGTGTGTGTGAATGACATGTGTGTGTGTGTTTGTGAATGTGTGTGTGAATGACATGTGTGTGTGTGTTTGTGAATGTGTGTGTGAATGACATGTGTGTGTGTTTGTGAATGTGTGTGTGAATGACATGTGTGTGTGTTTGTGTGTGTGTGTGTGTGTGTAAATTAGGCGTCTGTGTGTGTCTGTGTGTGTGTGTAAATGACGTAAAAGAGAGAGAGAGATTGAGAGAGAGAGAGATTGAGAGAGAGAGAGGAAGAGGAAGAGGAAGGGGGGGCATATTTCCTTCCCCCCCACCCCCCACCATTCCAGACACACCCTCACCCCCAAACCCCCACCCCCCACTTTCCTATCTTACGAGAAAGGTGGGGTGGGGTGGGGTGGGGTGGTTGAGGGGGGAAGGTAGAACAATTTCCTTAGTCAAAAAATGTCTTTCTATCTCTAACATACATTCTCACACATATTTTCTCACTCACACATTCTCTCACACTTATTTTCTCTCTCACACATTCTCTCTCTCTCTTTCACACTTACACTTTATATCTCTTTTACTCACTCACACACACACACATTCACACTCTTTCAATTTAAACATACATATTGTTTCACACACACACACACTCTCTTTCTCTCTCTCTCTCAATTTAAACACATTGTTTCACACC
>JAWZYT010001044.1:0-42500 GCA_034508575.1 Petrolisthes manimaculis | reverse complement strand
CACACACGAAACACACACACGAAACACACACACACAGACACCTATATCATATGGACACACACACACACACACACACCTATATGGAAGGAGCTTGTTTCGTGGCATGGTGAGTCAGTCAATCAGTCAGTCAGTCAGTCAGTTATTCAATCAGTCAGTCAGCTAATCAGTCAGCCAGTCTGCTAGTTAGTCAGTCAGCTATATAGTCAGCCAGTTAGTCAGCTAGTCAGTCATAGTTATTATTATTATTATTATTATTATGAATACAAAATGATCAAGGACATACGAACAAATAGGGAAGTTTACCAAGGTCACCACGGACAAATACTACTACTACTACTACTACTACTACTACTACTACTACTACAGCCAGAACAATAACAATAGGAAAGAAATTCGAGTTTATATATATATGTTTTTTTTTTTAGGTTTATAGGATATATAGTTTGATTTCTCCAACCTATACCACAAAATATAAATATTCTCTTTGTAAAGTGTACATACATAGGTGTAATTGGTTAGTTAATCTTAATTCTTATTTGCCAACAACACGTACTGTCAGTCTAGTTGTCAGTCAGTCAGTCTATCAGTTACACAAAACATTACATGAATCACCTAATGTATGTATGTATATCTTAGCATCATATAATTATAATAGCATTTGGTGGCAACATATGAATATATAGTGTAATTATTGATGTAAGGGTTGCATAATAGCTAGCTATAACTATTAGTAAAACTATATAATTATCAGTAACTTAGAAACTAAATGGTGGTTGATGTAAATGTTTCAACAAATAGTAAATAGCAATTAATAATAATAATAATAATAATAATAATAATAATAATAATAATAATAATAATAAAAATAAAGACAGTACAAGTAAAAAAGTAACGCGTATCCAAAAAATCCCAAAGAAAATTCCCAATACTGAGCCGCCCCAAAATTCGTCAATAAATATATTATGGACGGTATTAAAGAATATCTGTGACGTATACGATGGCGTGGTACTGTACGACGGCTCTGTTGTTTGTCTATATGGGGCCATCGATCGTACCGGCACCACACCACCATCGTATGCACCACAAAC
The DNA here is from genome assembly GCA_034508575.1 of Petrolisthes manimaculis. Lineage (NCBI taxonomy): Eukaryota > Metazoa > Arthropoda > Malacostraca > Decapoda > Porcellanidae > Petrolisthes > Petrolisthes manimaculis. The sequence continues at coordinate 41,412 of JAWZYT010001044.1, read as the reverse complement.
GTATGTACAGTACTCACTCACTCACTCACTCAACCTTTACCTTCCCTAACACTCCTTTCTCTCCCTAATAAACTACGCATTCTTAATAGTTCCTCTTACCTCCCCACGCCCACCTACTCCTCCTCCTACTCCTACTCGCTGTCCGCCAGAATATACTCACTTACTCACTCACTCAGTCGAATAATTATTGAACTCTCATCGTAGTAGTCATAGCATTCTCATCATCGCTTTTTTTGCCCCCTGGGAATCGATCAACTTTTTTCATTTCATTCCTAATTCCTTTCTGTCTCGCCCTTGATGGCACTGTGTTTGTTTTTTTCAGACCACGTGGTTCGTATAGTTCTTTGCTCTTCCAAGGTAATCGATGGAGGGAAATTCGCCCGGAAGAGGAAATAACATGAGGGACTAGTTTATTGAGCGGAGAGAGAGAGAGAGTCGCGGTGCTCAGCCATATGACGTAAAGCACGCCGTTTCCATGACAACAGTCAATACTAGCACACCCGGCAACTTGTTTTTCCTTCACCCTGGTCACACTGTACACACTAATCTACCCTTGTTGTCTGGAACCGTCCTCCATTATTCACCGGAGCTCAAATTTACACCAATCTTCATTCATAGAAACCGTGATTCCTCAAAATAGCAAGATTTTATAGATGTGAGGGTGTTGGTGTGGTGTATGGCAACTCACCCACCCAACCTGTCCATTGACTCCCAAACACAACCTGTTACTATACCACCTGTCCACACACACACATGCTTTATTATTCATTAGCCTCGCATATGCTCAGTCAGGCCTCTCTTCCTCAGTGTAGTTTTATATTGATTTTTGTTTACGCCCAGATAATAATTAAAGAGTGATGGGGGTTACTAGAGCGGATCATCGTACATCGTGGCATCTGTGTCTGTTCCCAGTGACTCATTCAACGTCTACAAACTCCTTATTGCTGCATGCCGGAGAATATTATTATCTTTATTATCCATGCCTACTTTATTATCTAGGATTCATTTGACTTTCCAATATGTGAGGGCAGGTCTTATCCATACCTATTTTAATATCTACGGCTCATTATTTTTATCAATACGTGAGGGTAGCAATGAGCTGCATGCTTGACTGAATATGTAAAATGCTCAAGTATAAACTCAAGGATTTAGGTGAAGAATGACGTACTGTAATGTACACTTTATCTGCAAAGTTAAGTACCTAAACGGTCATGCAATTGGAATGTTGTTGAATCACCCTGCAGTCACTTAAAAAAAACCACAATGCCACTGAGATTGTGCGCAAGAAGAAGAATACTTACTCCCAACTTTTGCATTTCAAAGGACGATGAACCAATTAAAGTTTGAGGTGGTGTGTGTGACTGTGTGTGTGTGTGTGTGTGAGCGCAGGACCATTGACTGTGTGATACTTCTTGTTTAACTTGTTTGCCTATATAGAATCATCGTACCGGTACCACACCATCGTACACACCACTAATTAATTAATGTTCCTGCATACGACCCTGTGACCATTGATAAACAAACAGACTGGAAGTGAGACGGCCGTGTGAGTTGCAATTACTTATATAATTATTGTTTCTTTTATCAGTCAGATAAATAGATGGTTAGATAGGGATAGATGGATGAATCAAGAGAGAGAGAGGAGAGAGAGAGAGAGAGAGAGAGAGAGTTAGTTTATTTTCTTTAACCAAGTAGCTCTCGCCGGTGAGATGAGAGAAGGAGATCCTGGCAGGATAGCACATACAATGGCACATGCAGGATGCTGGATGAAGGTAAAGAAGAGTGCGTACAGGAACTTGTGCTTCAATAAAAGAGATCCAGTAGCCTACGTACTCTCTCTCATTTATGTTTGCTTCGTTACCTGTTCATATGTTTCGTTACCTAGCTGTTTTATGCCTGTCCCAAAATTGACTTAGCACCAATTTACCGTCTCTCTCTCTGTCTCTCTCTCTCTCTCTCCAGTGAACACACATACACACACGAGAGTAGCAGATGGCTTCACACACACACACACACACACAGCGTTATCGTACACAGGAAGAGGTGGAGTGATTTACCATTGGACACGTGTGTATGGATGTACTCAGTTACACCAACAAGTTATACCTGTTATATGCAATCACTTAATGTATTTTGAACACCACCTCTTTACCGTTTAAACAAAGATGGAAATTTCTGTTCATATCAACCCCACGTACGAAATTATACTAAAAAAAAAAGTAGTGCGGTATGAAATTAATATCTTCTTGGAGGTATGCGAGGAATGTGAGAGCTATAGGATTCCCAGGTGTAACTCGAGTATCAAAAACATCTCTTAAATGAAAACATCAATATTAAAACTATATAGGGAGGTCTTGCAGTTTTAGCGTTTCAAACATGGGATCGAATAACAGACGGGATGCCATGTGCAAAAAAGAACGTATAAAAACAGCAGTGTGTAAAAAGCTGCAGGAATCATTAGTGTATCTCCATAGCTATCACAGTCACTTCCTCCAACCATCCCATCCTCTCCCATTGCTTGCCACAGTAGCAATAAAATACTACATTCCAATTTCATCTATCCTGGCGAAAATGTACTGTACCTAATATATAGCTGCTCCCTCATTCAATTTCTCGCTATTTCGGTAAACTTGATGCGACAAATGACACCCAAACTCTACACAAACTGTAATTTATAGCCTACACTCTGGAATGTAGGCTAGGCAAAACGTGTGTAGGCCTACTATGAATATTTTGCATAGAAGGGATTGGGTGCATTTTCGCCACCCCTTCAATTAGCTTTTGTCGGTGTTCTAGGTAGGCTATGTATTTCGCAACTCTACCTGTCGTGATGAAGGTCAGAGTTTAGTGAATCCCAAAGCTTGAGAGAGAGAGAGAGGACGGATGCTTTTTAAGAGAGAAAGAAATGGGGAAGGGGTTGTGACGTCATACCACAACAATACTCTCGAGAATACAGTGCCCTTCTTCATCATCTATCGCCCCTCCTCTCTCACTCAGCATTTTACTTTCTATACATACACACTTTTACTCTTATATCTACTCTCACCTCTCTCCCCCACTCTCCTTTCCTTCTCCATCACCTTTATTATCCTGAACGCCATTCTCTTCATTAACACATTCAATACACCCATTACAGTACTTCACCACAGATATATAAACGTATAAAACAAATACTATTAAAAATAAATATAATAATAACAACAACTGTACACTTTAATTCTATTTAAGAGATTAGGTTGGGAACGGGAGTGTTGAATAAATTGGGTTGGCGAGTTTTAGTTAGAATGTAGTTTATTTAGTTTCCTGTAATTTCTAAAGTGGAATGGAGCCAAGAGGCATTTGATTAAGTGGAGTTGTGGTGCAGGTTGATGAGAAGTGGAGTAGGCTACGTAAGTTCTGGCATGGCCCGAGTTATAGTGTAAAAGATGGATGAGGCTAGAGGGTTATCAATTTTTTAACAAAGGAGTGCAATGTACAGTAGTGGGAAGGAGTTCTGAGGAGTGGAATGGAGTAATGAGGAATTGGTAGGGTAAGGTAATGGCATGCATCCTGTGAAATTGGTGTTGTAGTGTTAGTGATGTGAATACGGTGAAGGATTTTTCAAAGCATTAAAAAGTAAGGAACTATGTAAATTCCTCTTGCATTCATTAGACTGTGCCAGTTTTCAATGCAGAAAAAATTAATTGCATCACTTCTGCCATTTTCATTGTTGTTGTTGATATATGTACAGAAGTAACAGTACTACTGCTTCAGTACAGGAATAAGATACTAAGCCACTTCCGTGATGATGTGTTGTTGTTGTTGAAGTTCCTCAAGCTATCTGGCCGAGCAGCCCCAATGTGTTAAAGGTGTTATTGTGTCTCTTGATGATGACATCTTTGTCAACTTTTATAAAATCACAGATTTGCCGATTTTCAAGTTGTATGTTTTTACAGTTTGGGAAGGATATAATAATTCTTTAATAATTCTATGAAAATCTATTTTAATTCCATCGTGAAAAAACTTGTTTAAGTCTATTGTACATGGAATGGCACATACTAAGCTGCTCACAAATATGCATACCTATGCATGATCTTCATTCTACAAACATTAATCTGATTTTGAAAGACAACAAAAGCAATACAAAAAAAACAATAACAAAAAACATGGTTTTTCATTTTAAAAAATAAACTATTGGTTTTTGCCAACCCTGCTTCCAATATCTATTATCTTAAATTATGTAGCCTACTATACAGATCACACATTGCATTTCATTAGTTCCACAACCTTTAATTCTTGAGACACTGAGTTATTGCACATCATCGGGAAGCTCAATCTGGACCATGGGCTTAAGGTTGTCCGAAACCTCGAAAAGGCAGCCAGTGCTTGACACTACTTCCTCTAATGTGGTGCCCTCAGCCAGCTCAGTTAGAACCAGTCCTTTTTCTTTGTCCACCTCAAACACACACTGAAAGAGGTATACCATGAAATTAATTTACTACTCTCTGCAGTTTCCAGTCAATGTATCACCATCACAATGCCACCCACAAATAAACTTAATGCCAATGGCCTTTCTATTCCATCTTTTCCTTTATAAATACTTTTTGTAAACAAGTAAAAAAGCCTATCACATTACCTACCTTCTCAGTGATGATCAAGTCAACACAATTTTTGCCGGTGAGGGGAAGGGTGCACTTCTCAACGATCTTGTGTGAGCCCTTCTTGGAGGCGTGTTCCATTGTTACCACCACTTTTGTCCCGGGCGATGCCACCAGGTCCATTGCTCCACCCATGCCCTTTACCATCTTACCCTGTTTAGATACAAGGAAAATATATGAGAAGCAGCATGAGGGAGAATTTAGAGAAGGAAATATATGAGTATGTGGGCAAAGATAGAAAATTAAACAAAAAGTGACTCATATGAAAAAGTAGAAATGGTAAATGAAGGAATGTACAATATGAAGGATACAGCCTGGGAGAGAAATGACCTGATGCTTCTATCATAGGAAATGGAATAATGTAACTATATATCCAGGTTAATACACAAGAAGAAAAAGTCTATAATTATGTGGTTCTAAGCTTATAAAGTAATTAAACTAGAAGGATATTTGGAGACTGCAAGGCTGTGTACCTCCTCACCCAAAAGGTCCCTCAACCAATTTCACCTTCATTCTTTACAATCTCGGCAACTATGGGGTTGTTAGCTCACTTACCGTTGCCTGCACTCTATCTATTGCCTTCTAATTTAATCACACTTCCCTTTGGTTCATAGCCTCAGTGATGGAAACTCACAGGAATCATCCAGTTGGCGAGGTCCCCATATTGAGACACCTCCATGGCTCCTAGGATGGTCAGGTCAACATGGCCCCTGTTAAAGTCACAGAAGATTACAGTACTTGACACTTATCTCTTTAATGTTTCATTCTGTTTTGCTACTAACAGCCTACAGACTCAATCAAACTTAGGGTCTCTTATTCATTGAACCGGCAGTCAATTGTAACTGCAGTGTAAAGTCAAATTTAAAGGAAACTGGGGTTAAAAGAAAAACTAACACTGGACCAGACTGACCCACGAATCATGGCGAAGCTCTCGTCAGAGGAGAAAAAGGAGGCTCCAGGTATAGTAGTGACAGTCTCCTTGCCTGCATTGATGAGGTCTGGGTCCTGCTCACCAGGGAGGGGGAATGGTCCCAATCCTAACACACCATTCTCACTCTGCAGTTGCACGTTTATTCCTGAAAAATAGATGTGTGCAGTCTGCTGTTTCATGTACAGTACTTAAAGACATTATGGTAATTTGCAAAATATGTTACAATTAAAGAAATATTACTCACTGATGCAATAACTCCACAGACACTGCTAAGAACCAACATACCACTTCTAATAATTGTGTGGCTTATAGTTATCTTGAATATGGCCAACGTCAGAGTGGTGGGAGGTGATTGAGGCATTTAATATTGACACCAGATCAGGTGTAATGATTATCATTAAAGACTGCCCTCTGGCGTGGCATTTGTCCTTTGATTACCTTAAAGTGAGGGATTGCTATAGGTTTATCTCATACTAGAAGTACTATAGTGAATGTGAAGATCATTTATATCATACACTGTATTTCATTATGCCACCTGATAAAACAAATTCTTACATTTTTATTATTCTAATAACCACTTTTAACATCCCTTAGTACAGCACATTCCTGGAACAATATATTTAGATACAACTTTAATAAAAAAAATCCTGATATATAATTATAATACCAATAGAATATTATTAAACTCACCATCAGGTATGTAGTTGCTGGCTAACATGGGCATACCAATACCTAAGTTGGCATACATTCCGTCCTTGAACTCCATTGCAGCACGGCGAACAATGCGCTCCCTCATGGCCACGGCAGGGTTGCTGTCCATGGCACTGCTCCCCTTCCTTTCCTTCTTCAGGGTCAGACGCTACCACAAGAACAAAAAACATCTTTCAAATTTCAATACTTCACAACTTAGGATATCAAGAGAACTTCTTGTCTTTAGTTCTCACCTTATTCAACAGAGAAAAATAAAACCTTTTTGGTGCACATGTTAGCCATCACACAATACAGTTACATAAGGTATGTCTTTTGGTGCAACAGTCCCTGAGTGTTTCACAACTGATATCTAAATCCTACGTACAGACAATACAGTGTACAGTATTTCCAAAATCCTCTAATTATTTATTACAACATTTTGTTTTTCACCACCTAAAGTCTATCCTTTCACAAATACAACTCTATCACTCCTCTTTCCTACAGTCCCTGAAGATCATCTACTTACCTCTATCCTCTTCTCATACTTCTCACCAATTACAATTCTGTTCACGTAGATGGAAGGAATGTGTACACTGTCCTCAGGAATAACACCGACATCCACTACTTCCTCCACCTCCACTATCGTTGTTTTTGCAGCCTTACACATAGGAAGGTTGAAGTTACGTGTGGTTTTTCTGTTATCAACATAAACACACTATCAAAACTATTTCATAAACAAATGGGAGTTTGTGAGAGTAGCTTTATAGTCTGTCTTTTATATGAAGTAGTAGCAATAATTAAGAGAAGATGTATTGTATATTGAATACAGAAAAGTAAAAATGTATAAGAGATTATTTTAATATTAAAAAAAAAAAAAAAAAAAAAAAAGATCAAGACGAAAAACTACTTTTCAAAACAAAGTACTGTAGGTGAAAACTATATTTATTTTTAGCATGAAATGGACCACTTATGAAATAATGGTCAATCACAATAAACTAATTACATGTACTGTAAATGAATCCCACGTTAATTCCCCACATGAACACTGGCCAGAGTATTCAGATCCATGTACAGTACAAGACAAAAACAATTATTTGGCTCATCAGTTCCAACACTGGACCATATAGGCCTCCCTTCATACACTCATCATGTATGTTTCTGAATACCCTTGGAATATAGTGACAAATTATTATATACATATACAATACAGTACTAATAAATAACACCACCAATAATACTAATAACAACAATACAATACCTTATAACTACGGTCATACTCCACAACATTTCCAAACTATGCTGGCCACCTCCTTCCTCTAGCACAGTTGCTCTGCTAACCCCGAGATTCACACTGAACTGGGTTTTTATATCCTGGATCAGGAAGCTCGATAACTTCTCTAGCACAGGTAGCAAAACTGATTCGTTCACCTCTCTACTGAAACTGTATCGAGTCTAACACTATACTGTACATATGGTAGTGTTCTGTACTTACCTGAAGATGAGATTACCAGCACGGTCAGCTTTCCATGCTTTGATGAGTGCAAAGTCTCCAGTGATGCCTTCTTCCATGATATATTGGCGCCCATTAAACTCCCGGTGCTCTCGTGGAGCACTCTGTACTTCCACTTCACCTTTTTTTCCATACCTGATGGAATGAATGAAACAACGATCTGGTTAGAGCCTACCCAACCAGACCTTCAAAAGACTGGACTTATACTTACAATGTTCATGCCTATCCATTTCTGTTGCACTGCCATACTTTGCATACCATAACTTTATCGTTTCTTTCAAATTTTATTACCGTGTTTTTTCTTTTGGGCTCCCCCTCCAGAATGCAATATTAACACACTATCCCTGTCATTTTTAATATTCCTTTCTTTTCATTTCCATAGCTAATATCTTTCTCCCCAAATATAATTCTCAGAAATAAAGTATTGTTAGACTTCCATCAGCACTAGAATATAACATAATTTATATAGTCACTAACATTTGTGATTAGTTTCAAGTAATGTGATGAAGAATGTGCATGCAGGAGCCACAAACATTGATAAGTGTTCTGTTGAAGTGATATTGATGGGTCTTCTGATAAATACTTTTGTACTTAAGATGTCTATTATTAACCAGCACTCACTGGCATCAGGTTCTGAATGTTTATTCTGCAAGTAAATAATGTATATACTTCTACTCCATCACTATGGCATGAAATTGATAAACATAATTACAGGGTCTGTGATATATCTAAGAAATTGGAGACTTCTGTACTGATTCATAGAAAATGTGTCACATTGCACACAAGTACTTGGGGGAGTAATCTGTAATTTGCTTACATCATCACTGGCCCCTTAATGTAACCTGGTGTACATACTTGATAGGAGAGCCACCTTCATGGACAAGTGTGCCATAGCCTGTGGGTGTGAAGAATGCTGGGATACCAGCACCTCCAGCTCTACATCTCTCAGCCAGAGTACCCTGCAGGATAAAAATGAGTAATGATGTCAACAAGAGCTACCCCTTGCCCAGGGGGGCTGACTTTATTCTCTGTGAATATTAGTCATCCTCCACAGGGCAAAAATAAAGTTTGTTGTAGGATCTGGTCACTTTTTAGTGGAGTTGATAAGATCTGCCCACATGGATTAAAAGTCCACGTGAGGTGTACTACAACCGGAGGCTACTTTTTTTTTTTTTTAATTCACTGCTGTGTGGACTGCCACCACACAGGGGTGCATTTCCCTTTGCATGCAGCAGTGTCTCATGGAAGGTACGGCCCCACTTGTAGCTCTTGTGGTAACGTGGACTTGGGTCCACAGCATTGGCTGTGGGATCAAATACCTTTTCCCCAATCTCTCTGGTCCCATTTCCCTGGGATGTGCTTCGGTAGCCCAGGCATATAGGGCCAGCCCCTCCTTTATTTTAATTTGGTTTTTCACTGCGACCAGAGTGTACCAGAGGTCTGTGGGGCAGGAGGCCATTCTGCCCCGGGAGAACATCAATAATAACAACAAGAGCTACCAAAATATTAATTTGATAAATCGGTATACAATAATATTGGATGTCAGTCTTTATTTAACAAGCAAGGGATGATTGGCTCCTGTCACTTAACACAACACCAATATTAATCTGTAGAGTAGATTGTTTATACTGATAATCACACTTACACACATACCTGTGGGGTGAGTTCCACTTCCAACTCGCCACTCAGGTACTGTCGTTCAAACTCTGCATTTTCCCCAACATAGGAGGAAATCATGCGTTTGACCTGCTTCTGGCCAAGTAGGAGCCCAAGGCCAAAGTTGTCTACTCCGGCATTATTGCTCACCAGAGTTAGTTGGTCTACCTTTGTCTTCAGCAACCCAGAAATTAGATTTTCTGGGATCCCACAGAGCCCAAACCCTGAAAGAGACCACAGAAAGTTGGGATTAAAGTTCCTTAGCACAATAAAAGTAATTCACTTCAAAAGTTGAAGACATGGGATACTGTAGTACAATATACTGTAGTACAGTGTCTAAGGATGATAAAATCTTTTATATTGATGAGTAAACATCATTAACAAATGTAGAAATCTAGTTGAACTTAAGCTCAGTTTTTTACTTAACATGCAATACAACTTCAACCTTTCATCTCCTTAACTCAGACTGGACACTGCTTTTCTGAACTCTCTTAATGTACGGTATGTTTCCTCAATTCAGGAGAGTATATAACACTTGCCAAGTTACGCAGTTTTAACCTTTTCTATCCTAATCCCTAATACAAAAGTTAACCAATAATGAAGCCACAATTCAGCAGGTAAAGGTGGGGGATATAGAAGACCCATATAGGATAAAATAGATATTTACAAATGAGTGGAAATGTAGAGAAATTTCAGTTTTCAATTACAAATGTACTATACCAATAAACTTACTTTACTCATGACAAAGCAGCAATTCTATCATAATAACTGCAATCTACATACAACCTCATGCCTCACTTGCCTCCCACAAGTAATTTGGAGCCAGAAGGGATGTCTTCCACAGCCTCAAGAGATGACTGATAAAATTTGGCATTGCACTTGGCAGAAGTAGACAAATAACACCCACTGATGGGCAATACCTGAGAGGAGAATGGAAAAAACAAGAAATTAAAAATAAATAAAAAGTTACTCATAGACAAAACACATTTTATTCACATTAATCTCTTTATACAATGGACTGATATTTATATACAGTACTGGGTATGGTAGATTGTTTGCATGGCACTAGAATGCATTTTTCTGCCTACTCTATATAGTACCTAGGTCTATCTATCTATCTACAGCTCTAATGCTTTGTTCCCTTGGGGAACTCCCCCACCATGGGATGGCCACGGCAGAAGTGTCTCCAGTTGTCCCTGTTCCAACACTCCCTCCTTACTTGGTTAAGCCTTCCCTTCACATTTCTCTCCTTTACATACTCTTCCACTCTGTTCTGCCACCTAACCGGAGGTCTGCCTCTCACACCATGTCCCACAACTTCACTTCCATACACCTTCATTACAAATTCCTCATCTTGCATTTTCTCTATATGTTCAAACCATCCAGCTAGGTCCTGGAAATTTGTCTCGGTCCTTTATGAAAGTTTACACTGGTTATATCACGGTAGTTTATCCAGGTTAGGTCCCGGTAATCTACTGTGGTATAGGTTAGGTCAGACTAATTTCTCCAAGAGAAACACCATAGATGAAAAATATGGTATTTATTTAAAGAATTGCTAATTTGTAGCAGTGTTGCCAGATCCCAATATTTTGCCCCGGTCATTTCCTGAACATTACCAAAGTTATTTCCCAGTAGTTTGCCCAGGTTAGGTCCCGGTTGTCTGATGCGGTCTAGGTTTGGTTAGGTAAGGCTAGGTACCGTACAGTCAGGCTAATTTCAAAATGACTTACTATCTTAGAAATGGGGCATTTGCAGAGGAACACCATAGAAGAAAATAGTCTAAGAATGGTCTAAATAAGTGGGTAATGAAGGTAGAAACACCGTATGTGATAACGGAAATTCCTTCAATATTTACCAAACATATCTTAGAATGGTCTAAAACAGTGGGTAATGATATTAAAATATAGGTAAATTTACAGAAAACCTGGGTTCACTACATTGTATATATTAGTTTCATTATTCACTATTTTGGACCACTCTAAGACACTTTTCATCCATGGTGTTTCTCTCGGAAATGCCCCGTTTACAAACATAATTTGGAAACTAGTCTGACCTGACCTAACCTAACCCAGAACAGAGCAGACTACCGGGACCTAACCTAGGCAAAATACCGGACCCAACCTGGGCAAACTACTGGGTATAACCAGTGTAAACTATCATAGTGACAAATTTCCAGGACCTAGCCAAATGTGGTAATACTGCTCAAGCCTAGCCAAAAACCCAGTTATTCTGTAATAATACCAAAATATACAATATAGTGAATGGAGTACTTCTGTAATTTTACCATAAGTTAAGTTCTTGGCATCATCTATAAATTTGCCGATTCACCCCATGACTTGGAAAATATTACAACGAATTATTATCCATCGTGTTAATGAGAACACCATTAAAAATTACCATCCTAAATAATAATAGGGCTGAAGAAGCAATAAACATACATCAGTGAATATTCTAAAAACTTCACCCGTCTAATAAGCTCTATCTTACTCCCTAGAGACAGTGATAAAAAAAAGGGGGTGGAGAAAATACACACACACAACCTTGAATGTATGTTAGGTCACTCTTTATATTATTCCTTATTAAATACATGTCAGGCTGTACTATTAATACATATCAAAGCAATGATGACCTAATTACCTGTATGACGTGCCAGGTTCGTGTAAAATCATTAACTTTACAGGTACGGCACAGAGTTTTGGCCAGCAGAGACACCGCCATATTCCCTGCACAGTCTTAACTTGTGCACTGTGCAATGTTGAACCTGTTGTGTTGCAGCCAGCCAGCCAGAGGCAACTTGGCAACTTGCAGCTTACCCACAGCTCAGTCACCTCAAGAGTCTGGACTAATAAATTTCCCTGCACACAAGCCCTAAAATTTTTCGAATCACTTGTTTGTATATTATTATTTCACGTATATCGCGTACATGCTATAAATATATCTCCTACATGTTCCTGTAGTTATAGTCAGAAACTATAATAATATAATTCCCATGACTTGTAGGCCTATATACTTTCGTGGCATCAATTTGCTATCAAAGTGCAATTTCTTCCCCGTTTCCCTTTTGGGGTAAGAATGTTTCTAAAATAGGGAAATTACCCAGTCCCTGATAACACTGGCTGCTATTATTAATTTACAACGGTTGTGATTGTGAACAATAAATTCGTTCAAAACCTAGCTAAGACGTCATCTGGTTGTCCAAGCGGCGGCGGCGCCGCCGCCGCCGCCCCGGCCCCCGCCCGAGCCTCGTCTGCTATAGCACTTGAATGAGTTTTGGGCCCGTACGGTACTATTACCCTACTCCCATCACGTGAATAATATTTTGTGTATTGCTTATTTTTATAATAATACAGTGCCATACTAAGTCATTTACACTACATACATGTAAATAACAATATTATAATGCTTTTCCATACATATAGTGAGCCATTTCAATAACTACTCAAATAATACAGGGAATATAAGAGCATACTGGAGCAGGAGACCGTGGCTGGCGTACTCCTCACCCTCTAACGTTTGTTATAATAGTAATAAAAATTAAAAACCTGAATCGCAGGGTTTCCACGAGCCAATATTTTTTTACCCCAACTCCTCCTCTTGAAACGCCCTAAAACTGGACAAATTACCCTAAATTTCACAATTCCACAATTTTACTGATATTTTACGAAACTATGGCCTTTCAATTATCACAAGTGTTTAAGTGTACATAATTTATATCTGATCTATTGAATAACGAGGAATATGATAGTATTAGCTGAGGTAAACGATATATTTCACAGAGGTTATTGTACAAAATATATATATATTCTGTGTTGTACATATTGTGAGTTTATTATTACAAAACGCTGACATAGTTTTAAAAAAATCCTGCAAAACAATACAATTATTTTGATAACTGAACTCAATATAAAAATTGCTTTTCACATGACTATAGTATATATAGTATGTATTGTACATTATAGTAATCTTCCATATACCCGTACCTTTAGGCCTTCGGATGCCAATATTGGAACTTAATTAACGCCTAGAAAAATACTTATTAGTGTATGCCATGGTTCATATCCACATTCATCACTTCAATTTGTAATTGAAAACAAAATGTACACTTTTTTAGAATGCATAAATAAAGTCCATACATGAAGACACAATTGAACAACATTTAACTAAATATGTTTTTCTGTAAGTAGCATCACTCTTTAAAATAAATGTTATAAATTAAGAACTATTTGTTCTCTAATTAGTGCCGATTTAGTGTATTTTAACTACCACTATCGCTTCCAAGTTTAACAAATTAATTCAAAACAATATAAGAATAACATATGTGATAATATTATGTCAAATAATTTATATTGAATGTTAAATGTGTAGCCTACCTGTACTTTCCCCAGTAGGCTACTTATAAATTCCTTATTTATTTCCAGGATTAAATAGAGACTCTGATATGCTAGCCTTCATAAGTAGCCTAACTAGCCTACATTTTGTTGGTTTCACTACATGTTGCATTGCTCTTAACATTCCGAAGAGCTGCTATTAGTCTGTTATCTGTATCAAAGCTGTCTGCTGTTAGATTTGTATTCTTTAGATTACACTAAGATGTGCACTAAGAATTTCATTTTTTAAACTTACCTTTGGCTAGTTTTAGTTAGGTTCAACATACTAAAGAAGCGCTCTACAGGTGCATTAGAGAATGGTAATGATAAAAGTGTTGACATCACCACTTTTAGATTTGGGAAGCATGGGTTATTTGCAGCATTTGTTTGGTTATAAACAATATTCCAGTACTCAGTACTGGTGAGCTGGCCGGAAAGTGCCTGCACCAGCTAGGTGCTGTTTTCTCCACTCTTCATCTATGAGGTTTTTGTCAGCAAATTTTGAGAGTTCAGGAATATCATCAAAGAGCTTAGACAAAGGAGGTGGTTGAAGGATTGCAGCATTTCGGGGATCAAGGCACTATAGAGATTTATGTATGGGATCATCAACATAAAATCTACTTTGTATCTGTTTCACAGACTCAATGAGGAATTGTCTACAGGTATGGTAATATCTGGTCAGTTCTTCATCACTAGCACAACCACTAGCTTTAATTTCACTTACAGTTTCCTTAGCTGATATACCTAAATATGTCTTCTCATCAGGAACCATACTCGCAGAGAACAAAGGATGATTTGGATGTAGTGCAGAGAGCTCACATCTTTTAACATAAGGCACACTCATGAAATCTGAACAAATGCTTCTGACAAGCATATTAACTTCTTGCTTGAGACCTAAAAAGTTAGGGGTTTCTGATTGAAACTGTGTATTGAAGCTATTAAATTACAATGTTTTCATTACCCTAAAATATGAGTGAAACGCCCCAAGAAATGCTTGATTACCCTAGATTTTACATATTTTAGCCTTACCCTAAATGTTACCCTAAGGAGGGTCAAAATACCCTAAAATGGGGTATTTTACCCTAAAGTGGAAACACTGCTGAATCGACTCAATCGAGGTCGCCCGCTGTCGCCGGGGTGACAAACAAACAATCGGAACGACAAATGGTCGGGGCGACAGGTAGTTCGTTCGAATAACAGTGGTACTGGTACCCCATTACCTTCCCCAGTACCATCAACCCTCAACCTTCCTGACTCTTATTTGTACGGGCCTTGGTTTTTTTAATCTGTCAGAGAAGTACCAATAAATCTATTTACATGATAATTATAATGCCTATAATTGGTACATTTTTGGATTTCCTAAACATTTACAAGAATATTGTGGTACCTTCACAAATTATAGCCAACATCAACAATGACAATCCTCCATCAGCGAGGCCCTCTGTCAACCAAATTCCAGTTGAATTCCTGCATCATCAGTTAAAAAACAATGGTAATTACTTATTAAACTGATTTCTATACATTCCATTCATGAGATGATGAGACTACAATATTAAGTTTCCAGTGAATTTATTTATGTATGTTGATTGTGTACTGTAATCTTAAACCATTTATGTTTATTGTATACTGTAATCTTAACACAACATGCTTGGCATACTGTAACTTAATGGTATAAATCCACATTTTCAGGACGTCCAGCACGAGATCTTTGCTGGAATAATAGACATACTAATGGGGAAGTAAATTGCTATATTTGTGGAGCTGAGAACGAAGACCTGATACACTTCTTGTTTACTTACTTACTTAGGTTGTTTCTGGTAAATTTTTACAAGTTGCCACAACTGCGGCAAACTACAGGGACCTAACCGGGGCATACTTCCGGGACCTAACCGGGGCAAACTACCGGGACCTAACAGGCATACTTCAGCCTTAACCACAGCATCGAGATGTTACAGAATTAAAAAGACCATACCTGACCTTACCTAACCTACCTAGAAGGGGCCATACTTCGTGACCTAACCTTGACATACTTCGTGACCTAACCTTGTTATCCTGCATTTGCAGAAGAAATGGTACTGTATATAGAAAAGTTGTTTGTAATACTGAAACATAAACACTGGTAACGGTAAAATTTTCAAAATCGAGTTGTGGCAACTTGTAAAAATATTCCTTGTTTCTGGATGCAGGTCATTGGACCTATATATCCAGATCGATGTCTTCAACTTATATGGTATAGGTTGATTCTCCCAAAACTTGTTCAGCCTTTTTTTAAAAGCAACAACACTTTTAGCCGTCACTACTTGGTCTGGAAGGCTATTCCTCACATTAACAATTCTGGGCTTGAACTGATGCTGTCTCAACCTGGTCAGGTTTCGCTCTTTGAAGAGTTTATATTGGTTGCCACATCTGCAGGTGGTGTTCTCATCCATGGTCATCTCTAGGCTGGTTGATACGTCTACTTTTCCTGTTAGAATCTTATAAGTTTCGATCATATCTCCACGCCATCGGCGATATGCTAGGGTTGGTAGGCCAATTTTCTTCAGTATTTCAGGATAGGTTAGCTCCTTAAGTCCGGGGATCATCTTGGTAGATCTTCGCTGAACATTTTCTACTGCTGTTATGTCCTTTTTGAGGTTAGGAGACCAAACAGATTGAGCATATTCTATGTCTGGTCGAACCATGGCCTTAAATAGGCATTTAAATATACAGTGTATAGATGTTGAAACATTCTGTGAATCATCCCCTATAATTATAATGAGAGAAAATGTCTACAAGAAATTTATATAATGAAGAGAGAAAATGTATAACTACAAGAAATATCAAGAATTACAAGAAAGCCATATGAAGAGAATGGTATTAATATAGTGTTACTGTATTTGTAAATGAGAATATGGTATTGAAAAAGGAAACCCTAAATAAAATGTGGAATAAAAGATCAATTAAAATTAATGAAATAATGGAATAGGATAGAAAAAATAAAATAAAAAAGAAAATGCAAGTGTCAATGCAAAGGCCATACTTGGACACACAAAACTCAACACACAGTGACACACACACACATTTATTAAGGGGGTGCGGGAGTAGGGGACAGGGTTGGGGGGGGGGAATAGGGAGACAGGCTTGGGGTGGGTGGGTGGGTAGAAAGCCTGTCCCATATTGCCACACCTCCATACCCCTCCCCAAGCTTGTCCCCTTACTCCCGCACCCTCAAACCTCCCTAAACCCCTCCAAGCGTGTCCCCCTATTCCCGCAACCCCTTAATTAAAGTGTTTCAAATCCAATCATTCTATAATAGTGTACTCATGCTGGCTGATCTCTAAGTTAAATAGCTGATGATGATGACAATACAATAGTGAACATGAGAGCCAAGGGATGTACAGTATAATTATACAGTATTTATTATTTATTTATTATATTTATTGTATTACAGCCACAGTAGGTTCATAATATTACCTTCCAGGGCTGGTCATTACAAGTTCATTAGTTAGTGGCAAGGAAGTTATCTCATGTTTTTCTCCATTTTTCGCCTCATCACGGGGATATCTAACATTAAGGACTAATAATGGTAATATGATGGTATGTTATGTTATGTACTAACTTAGGGAAAATTTACAGAAGTACAGTATTGTGTTCACTATATTGTATATTTTAGTATAATTACCCACTATTTTGGACCATTCAAAGACACTTTTCATCTATGGTGTTTGTCTTGGAGATGCCCCGTTTTCAAGATACTCCGTTTTACAAACATAATTTGGAAATTAGTCTGACCTAACCTAACCTAGTCCACAGCAGACTACCGGGACCTAACCTGGTCAAACTACTGGGCTATAACTAGTGTAAACTATTATAAAGTGACCAGGGCAAATTCCTGGGACCTATCCAAGAATGCATTATTTCTAAAATAATACCAATTTTACTGACAGCTTCTATGTGTGAATATTGTTGTTGTTGTTGTTGTAGTTCCCCAGACTGTATGGCCAAGCAATCCCGAGTCTGGTTGACCGAAGCTGTGCAGATACTTAAACCCCCAAATGGGAGTCAGGGTGATAGTGAGGGGAACAGGCCTCTATGTACCGTTGGCTGCTATGTACAGTCGACTAAAAAAGCTTCGTTACCACCCCAACGTTAAATTTAACATGGTTAACCCCTTCCCGCCCATCCCCCACACAATTACGTCACCCCTCCATACCAGATGCAACGCGGCATCACTCCTTCATGTGTACTGCACTAAACTTTCGGACTAATTTTTGGTAGTTTTCCTGTTCAAAAATGTTTTCCTAATACAAGAATCATTGAAAGTAATGTAATATCGAAATACCGTAATGCATTTGAAAATAAACAAATATGAAATTATATGAAACCCGTATGAATAAAAAAGGTAATATTTTAGATCCGTACTTACATTTCTGCAGCTGTGTTGCTTCTCTGTTAATATTTATATATGTATAAATAGCAGCTTGTGCTGTATTACTTTCTGCACTAACTAAAAGCAGCCCCAGGTGAAGAAAAACTCTCCTTATCTAACGTAAGATTTACACCACCACCAAGGTATTCAATGGTGGAGGAGGCTCCCCCTCGTATTGGTAAATATGTCTGCCACAAGGCGCCACCCTCCCTCTTCAATAGATTTGTTAATATCCAATCAATTCATATCACTTAGCTCATCACTACTATTAGATGATGTTACACTCTCTCTTGATGCACCAGGGGTATACACTTCGTCAGAAGAGTCGTTGCTGGAGAACTCCATGGTGCTAAACTTGTGATATGTACTGTAATCCCAGAGACAAGGCATCTGCAGTTTACACTGATTTCCTAAGTGATACTGATTATTATTTCATAATGGAGTGGAGAGTGTCCACTGGCCAGTGTACTGATTGTTTTCAATGGTTGGTGGCTATACTGTGAGAAAAAGGCGGGGATTATAAAGTGAGAGGAGCTTATACAAGCCAAATAGCCAATACCAGGCAAGGAAATCACCCCAGCACTCATATCCCAAACTGAGAAAACACTGGGAAAAAGCTAGGGCAAAGGACGTATCATTGTATGTCCTGGGAAATATTAATGCGCTGTAATGACGTTCATGTGCACGTCATGGGATGCAACGGGTTAAGCGCGGTAAGATTGGTACTCCACCTACTGGACAGGTGTGCCTCGTGTCATCTGAGACTGTTATTGCCTATAATATTCGGGCCGTGTCAGTGATAACATTTTTATATCAAAATTTTAGCTGATTTTAAATTAGATATTATGGTACTATAGGAATTTACAATATCTCGCATTCGCTATCGATATTAATAAGATACGGTAAATATTACTACATTATCTTCCATGCCCCCATGTTTACATAGCACTCTTCCTGGTGCTCCCAAAATTTTCATGCACATAGAATTTTGAGTTATGCTTTATTCCTATTTGAATTTTTGTTTCAGGGTACTATATCACTGCAGTTGAATTAATTTAACTGAGCAGTAAGTTATTTCATCATGATATTATTGCCAGCCCTCTGACTGAACGCTGTACATTGTTTGCTAACCTCTTTCCTCGATTTAATATTTTCTGTGGTTGAGTTTGTTAATCTGGCTTGGAGGTTGTGTTCTCAATTCATTGTACAATTTTTTTAACTGAGTTGAACCTCATGACTGGCAGCAAGTGATTATATTTTGAGGGAGATCTTGTTCCAGATGTGGATCAAAGTTTTTTTTCTTTCTTTTTTAACTTTCATTGTTAAGACTTTGGGTAAAATATGGGTGTCTTGGAGGAATCAATAGCCCTCCAATCCTCTTAAGGTTTACAGAACTACTGTTTAAAGGTTCACTATACCACCATACAGTACTTGCTGCATTTATAATTTGTATGAACCTGAAGCCAGAACTATTTAAACCGAGAACTCTTTAATAATGTAGCATAACTTTATAAAATCTTAATTAGGGAGGTAAAAGAAAATGCAAACTAAAATTAAATATGAGTTTATTTAACACAATTATGAATGCTATCTATGAGTTAACAGAGTATATATTGCCAATAATTACACATCCTAAGAAGTATAAAAAAAAAATTACAGTATGTAGTTATGGTATTGGACTCTGTTAATCTCTTCAGATGCCATCATTAAGTAGCAGTCTATGCTATTGAGCTTTCTTGTGTATGGCTCTGAAGTCACAACACCTAAAGACAATGTCGAGTGAAGGAGCGAGAGCAGGGGGGAGTTAGATCTTCTACACCAGGGTAGAGATCAAGATTATTATTGCGAGATCATGATGAGCCTGGCTATATAACTTCATCAGAGACTTGTTATTTAAAGTGTAGGGTGTTATGAAACCTAATATCACGAGAATTATATGTGTTGGGATGAGTACAGTAAAAAAAATTAGATACGCACATGTATACATACAGTATACTGTTTAATAGATATACATATTGATAATAGTAGTTATTAATACAAATATTATTAGCACATCAATAAGTTAAAGTGATGTAAGGAACAGTGAGCAGTGGTGAGTATTGTGTACTGACATATTACAAAACAAATGCAACCTAAATGCAGAACATTCCCATCTTACTTGTACAGCTAAATGCGAGCAGTGAGCTTTCAGTACACACAGAAGGATATCACAGACTAGTAGGAAAAAATGCATCTGTACCATGAAACCATGACAACATTAGTGGGTTATAATCCAGTTGTATTCCCTTCCCTTCCAGACTCGTTGCCACCCAGCTCCCCTGTTTTCCAGCAAGATATGGTACCAGCTTCAGTGCCATACCACCTCGGGACTCTATGATCCAAGACACATCCATCTTCACACCACCACAGGAGACTTTCGTTTAGTCTTAGTTCTGAAAGCAAGAGGTAACTCAAATTAGTGTACATTTCATTTTCATATTACCATTGTAATACATTTGTGCCTTCAAGACCTCACCTACATGGCAAAAAGTTATTCTTGACATAAGAGAACACTATTTCTATGTTTTGAACAACTATAATTGTGACTAGTTATGTGATGAAATATAAATTTTTAAATATTTTGTATCAAAATGTACATATAATAAGGAAACATTAAAGTGATTTTGCACATGCACACTCTGGTGAGTCCAGTACTTACATTATGAGCCGTGATTGTGATGTGACCTTCTTAATTACAGTGGAGGGTCTACCCAGGGGGTCCTCAGTCCTCTCCACCACCACTCGATGTCCAGTCTTCCCCTCCACTGCACGCCGTCCAGCAAAGTCATCACCTGCAACATACCATATTGTGTAGTTTGCAAGATACTGTACAGTAATAGTATACAGAAATATAAGTATGCTGCATCAGCGTATCCTAATGGTCAAGATTGAGACTTATTCATGGATGAGAATCAAATGTCCCTTGATGGCCTGTATGGAACTGCAGTTTGGGTATTATTACTGGGTATTACTGGGAGGGTAAAATTCTTAAAACATCCGTTACTGCAGATATAATTTATCTCTGTTCTGACAATCTACTTAACCCTTCTGTGCTTTAGCCATGATAATTTTTTCTATTCATTACAAAACCACTGGACACTCGCTTAAAAAAAGTTTAGTCTTTTAATTCTAATATTTATCATAACAATGTAAAGTATTGTCAGAGTTTATGCAATGAGTTTCACAATTTCTCACCTCCTATAACTTCAACAGAGGTGGTGGTCTTGTTGTTAACACCTTGTGTGGTGTAAGTGGTGGCACCGCCTTGGTCGCTGATGGAGTGGGTGACATAATGTTCTCCGTCAGTCGAGGTTTTCATGCGCCTTGACAATCCATCATCCTCACTTGCCACTACCACTGCAGACTCTTCTGGGGTTTCTCCTCCATCCTTAGCACCACCTGTACAACAGTTTGTATTAATTGTATTATTCAGTCATGTACCAGATAAACCAAAACCCAGATAATTTGTATATGGAAAATTGGGATATTGTTGTTTGTGTTAACTGAATCCGAGTGTTATAAGTACAGTATGTAATTAGAATGCATACTCATGAATACTGCAACATAAAGAAGTAATATTGTGGCCAGCAAAAAGCTATAGACACCCTAAGGTGGCATATGGTAATACTTCTAGACCAATATAATAAACCTCTACACTGGGTGCCACGTCACAGAAATCTTATTTTGCAGGCAAATTGTAAATTTTTATGGACAATTAAAAATGAGTTGAAATTTCAACTCATAGTCTCTGATATTGACAGGAGAGGAAATAACTCCTAAAATTTACCCCATGATACAGAACCACAGGCATATAATGCAAAGTTATGACATACAGTACTATAGAAAAATAAACTGGTCTGTAACATCAACTTTTTCCTTCTAGCATGAATGTTGTGTGCCTTACCTGTTTTGGATGTTTCCTTGGTCTCAGTGAGAAGCTCCCCACCACCAGACAGTCTGCGTGAACCTCGGCGCACTACTCTCCTCACCACACTCTTGGCCACACGCTGCCCTCCTCTCACCTCCTCCTCCGTCTCATGGCTGAACCTCTGACCCTCCTGACAAAGACGATCTTGTTTTAAAATGCTCATCTTAAGCCAAGAAGAAAGTGGTACAGGTATGTACAGTATCTAATTTTATAGGTGAATAACCTTGAGCAAAGGATAGTGCATGTAGAAATATGCAGAGAATGACTGAAGGTTAACGAAAGGAAAGAGTTTGGAATTGCAAGTGTGTATTGATGTTAGAGATAAGAAGTTAAGTTAAGAAAGATAGTGATGAACAGCAGAAGATAAGTGAAGGAAAAATATACTACTTTATCTTGGAAATATATCTACAATGCCTTCACCATCTTACTTCAGCAACATACAATACTGTACACTAAATATTATTACCATACAGCTCTACAGTAAACATCAGATCAAATTAATTAAATTTGCACAAAATTTACTCGAGGGAAATTTCTAATTCCCTTGGCTATCAATTCAACCTCTTTCCTGGGTTAATTTGTCTAGTTATAAGAAATGCAGTCTCCCTATTCCATTACTCCATTTATCAAGTGCTAAGTGGATGATATAAAATTTATGATAATCTTAATTCACCTTCTTTACAAGCTTTCCTTGTACTGTCGTGTCAGCAGCCCATTTCTCCAGTGCCTGTGATGCATTTGCTTTAAAATTTTTCTCTTGTCTTGTCTTGCCACTGTTAGTACGAACAATCTGTCGTGCCTGGATTAAGAAGGAATAGATATTTAATAAATTCATGACTTCACACAACATATGAAGTACATTTAATAATGTTTTGCTGGAATATAACAAATTTCCTATTTTACATGCCTCTGTATTTACTGCAGTTTTAGTTGTACATTACTAATATCAAACGAAGGAACTCACCTTGTCACCAGAACCAAGCCTGGCTCGCCGGACTGTTGTCTTTGTTCTGGTCCATCCTGTGTCATCTTGTACCACAGTCTCGTCCCTCACAGCACCAGGCTCACCCTCTGAGTCCTTGCGCTCCTTCTTTGCCTTCATGGAGTTCCTCAGTTCCTCAGGGCAGTTTCTTTTCAGACTGGAGTTGCGTCTGACAATACGGTTTTTGGACTGGCCAGAATCCGTAGCAGATAACTTCTGTGGTCCCTTTGGTGGAGATGGGCTCGGTGAGGTTTCCTTTGACCTTCTTCCTGCTTGTACTTTGGAAAGTGAGGGGATTGGTGAAGCTTCCTTTGACCTCCTCCCAGTGGGTCCCTTTAGAGGAGATGGGCTTGGCGAGGCTTCCTTTGATCTCCTTCCTGCGAGTCCCTTTATAGATGATGGGCTTGGTGAGAATTCCTTAGAACTTTTTCCCATGGATCCCTCTCTCTTCAGTCTGCTCTCACTTGTCCTTCTGAAACTTCGAGCTGGTGAGGATTCCTTTGAAGATGGCTCATTGCTTGTCTTTTTCAATTGATTTCTTGATTTTATGAAGGAACCATCATCATTTACGTTATTAGATAATTTCTTACGAGGTACACTTCCATGTGCTCTGTCCATACTCAATCTAGATGATGTTTGTTTTGAAGATATATCACTGCAGTACTTATGAGTTATATCATTAAGTTCCTCAGAAAATGAAAGTTTGGGCTTGAAAGTAAATTCTGATGGTTCTTCTGTAATTGAGCCCTTTTTGCTAGTTTCCCTGGATAAAATACTGGACAGAGATACTGAGATTCCTTCTGTATCTGGTGTTGACCTTCCCGAATGTTCTTTGGATCTCATGGAAGACCGCTCAGTACAGCGCCATGGAGTGTGTGATCTATCTTCCTGAGAATATGTTTTTGCAGGTGTTTTAGCTGCTTTGTCACTTGCCATCTCATGAGATTTTGCTTTCCTTGAGTTTCTCTCCCAAGCGATGCGAGATGCAAAATCTGACCCAGTACGGAGTGCCTTTGTATTATCAGGAGAGAATTTCTGGCTGCTGCCAATTGAAGAGTTAACAGATTCCTTATGACTTAGCTCTTTGTTATTGCTGGCTTGTTTTTCTAGTCCTGATGTTAATGACTTCACTGTTACCGATGATTTTGCAAATGTGAAAGGTTTATACTCTGAGGGTTGCCATGACGTGCTGGTTTTGTGGGAACTCTCATTGTCTGCCTCTTTGTGTAAAACTCTTTGTTTCTCTTCATTTGTCTCTTTATACCTGAAAGATGATCTGAAAGGAGAATCTGGATCTTTGCCAGAAGTGTCTGTAGAACTTAAATCACTAAGGCGTTCCGACGGTGGTGGAGCAATATTTTCCTTCTGTTCTTTGACGGGCAGTCTACCCCGACGCTCATCTGATCTTGACTCTAAAATCACATCAAGTTTTGATGTTATGTCCGTTGAATCCCTTTTGAACATTCTCTCGGGGGTTACCCTTGGAGAACCAAGAGGTGTGGATGTCAAGGAAGAGGACCTAGAGGAATCACCAAGAATAGAGGAGAGACTGACAGGTCCTCTTGATGGTGTGTGTAGCTGTGAGGGATCAGTCAAAGTTTCCTCATTCACCAAGCTAGATGATATACATGTAGCAGCCAGGGATGACTTGGAGTATGGAGGTATATCTATTTTCTCAGGGTCTGTCTTAGTGTGATGAGCTGGGGATGTCGGCTTGGCCAGGTTGACCATTAGCACTGACGATGCACTCTTCACTGTTAGTGAAGAGAACTTTTTTTCTGTTGATGTTGTTGGCTCAGCTGATGGCCACTGAAAGGTCGACTTTCTGGCTGGAGGGATTGGAGTTGCTAACACTGAAGATATTGTTTCATAGACTGGCTCATTGTTCACTTCTGAGTCTCTTTTTAAATTGAGTTTGGATGAACTTGAAAATTCTTTTGCGTCTTGTGGCTCATCAGTTAATGTGTTGAGCATCTTGTTGAGCCAATCTTTTCTGTTTTTAGGGTCCTTTATGTTTATCCTGCCAGAACCTTGATGTTTGTCATGGCTGAAAGTGTCCTGAATCGTTGTGTGGTTTCTTTCTTCCCGCTCCCTTGTTCTTTCCCTTTCAGTCTTATGGTAAGGGGAAGAATATGCTTGGGATTTTTCTTGCATATGGATAGGTTTTGGTGGGATGGGTGGAGATGCTTTGTTAGCAGAATTAAGAGTGCTGTCATCATCAGAGTTTGGCTGAAAAATATCTGGTAGGTCAGCAATAATTTTTGAGGATTTTGGATATGATATTCTTTCTTTGCTTCTGCTTTTTCTGTCTGGGGATGAGGAAGTAATGTTCGTCCTCTTTCGTCGTGAAGGGGAGACAGATGACCTAAGTTTTAAATTGATTAAATCAGGTGAATCCTTGCTTGCATGAGAAGTTTTCCAGTTACTTTCAGTCAGGATTCTGTGTGAAGCCTGATCCCTCTTATCTTCGAAGTGGTGTGATCTGGAGCGTAACCTGCGAGGGCTGGGACTGGCCTTTCTGGAGGGTGATCTGTGCCGGGAGGAGGAGTCTCGCCGACTGATATGCTGAGACTCCTGCCGGGGACTGTAGTCTTTACCAGGTGATGTCACTCTCTTTACCATGTAGGGAGACCTCATGGTTATGGGCACCTCTTTGACCATCTCCCCCTTCATTTGAGGCTGAAAATTTTCGGGCGATATTTTTTTGAAAACAATGTCGTCTTTGCCATCAACTGTTCCATTAATGTCTGTTTTCTTGTCCCTTGTAAACATGGACATAAAGCTACCGTGCATCTTCACCAGCTCCTTGATCTTGGCAGAGACAGGCTTCATGGAGAGGTTCTTGTTGATGCGATTTCTTTCCTCCTCTTCTAACCGCTGCCTCTGAATGGCTTCCCACTCCAACAGGCTTCCCCTTCGCTTCTGTTCTCTCCTTCGCTGGGATGCCCTCCTGGCCTCTTCCTCATCCACCACCTCTACCTTTACCTGGTGAACTCTGGAGTGAGAGCCACTGTCAGTTTTTCTGTCTTCACCTTTCCTCCTACTTTCTGCTTCTCTCTCTTCCCCTTTCCTTCTACTTTCTGCTTCTCTCTCTTCCCCCTTCCTTCTACTTTCTGCTTCTCTCTCTTCCCCCTTCCTCCTACTGTCTGCTTCTCTCTCTTCCCCCTTCCTTCTACTGTCTACTTCTCTCTCCTGACCTTTCCTCACATTGTCCATTTCTCTATCATCACCTTTTCTTCGACTCTCTGTTTCTCTCTCCTCACCTTTTCTCTGTTCCCCACTCAAGCCCACGTGCTGTTTCGTCCTGGCAGGCTTGGTGGGGGTGGCTGGGGACAGGTTCTTGCTTTCCTCCACAGTATTGCTATCATTGTTATGAAAGCATGTCCTGAGTGAGCGAATTTTGCTAGCCTGGTATGGTGAACTTGGTGTTAGGGAAGCAGTGGAATGGAAGTTATCTATAGCCCTGCTCGACTCTCCCACTTGCACATCGTTGGGGTTAGTAATGATAGTGAAGATATTGGCTCCCTCTGTCCGTCTCATGTTCTCTGCTTCCTTCTGTCGCTTTAGGTGTATTAGTGAGTCTCCATCCAAGTCCCTGAAGGTGGTCTCCGGGCGAGTCTTCTGGTCTGGGCTGAAGGTGAAGCTGAACACCTTGGCTGGGTGCTGGACTGGATCCTCCCCTGGGCTGTGGGGGGTTCCGTTGGCTTGGGGGGTCTGGGTGGGGGGGTCTCCTTGCTGAGACGAGGGGGCAGGGGAGGTGTGAGGGTTCTGGCAGGGCAGCTGCTTCTCCTCTGCTGAAAGAAAAACAAGGAAGCATAAGTTATTTGTTCTAAGACTGTAAGCATATAGAATGTACAAAAGCAATTTAGCAAAAATGCTCTGGATCTTTGATAGATGTTAGGCCATAAAATTAAAGAACCAAAGTGTTGTGCATTATTGGTGTATGTTTTGTCATGATTTGTATAAGTTTTACCCCAAAATTTAGATATGTCATGAGAAGATGGATACTTTTTGCCATATATGAAGTAACCCTAATGTTTTATTATTTATTAATGAAGTGTACCTTTTTACAGGATAATGTAGTACTTAAGATTCTTACTAAAGTGTTTAGTACCAAGTAGTGGACCAACTTCAGCTGTGATTGGCAGCACCAACTAAAGGTCTCACACCTAACCTTACCTTACCTTCAGTGGTTGGTGTTAAGTCGAGAGGGGTGAGTGGGTGAGTAACGGAGCAAGCAGCTGCTAGTGTCATGTTTGTGGCCTGAATTGTTGTTAAAGGTTCTGGACTATTTGTTCCCTCAATGGTGGGTGGAGTTGATGGTGGTGTTTCTCTCGTTTCTTCCCTTTCATACGGTAGTGATGGTAAGTGCTTGTTATGCTGGCTGCTCTCATCTGATATATCCCCCACAACTTCAAAGTGGCATTCTCCATCAACAAATACTTGGTTTATGACACTAGAGGCTGAACTATTAATAGATGTGATGGAGGAATGTTGAGGAGTGGGAGATGTTACCATCACTAGACCATCAGCATGAATTTCGTTCATAACACTGGAACTTGAACTTTTAATGGTTGTGATGGAAGAATGTTGTTGTGGTACAGGTGATGATACTACCACCATACTATCAAGAAGGGAATTATTTGCAACACTATTGTCTTCACTGGTGATGGTTGTTATAGAAGAGTGGTGTTGTGGGGTGAGGGTTGGAGATGACACCACCACCGGGCTATCCTGATTCACTTCATTCACAAAGCTGAAGGTTGAGCTACTGTCTTCTCTGGCAATGGTTGTGATGGAGGAGTGTTGTGGAGGAGGCGAATGTGCTGCTGCTGCTAGACCACTCGAATCACAACGAGTAGAGTTAGAATGAGCAGGGTTGTGTAAGATGTCTGGCCAGGAATTCACAGATTCACTTGAACTGACAGCTTCCTCTTTATTGCAGTGAGTCAAGGTTGGTAGATTCATTGCAGGAATGCTATCACCATTTAGCTCTGGAATTAATAGTCAATTTTTGTCAGAACTGGTCTATCCACTAATGATGAAATGTTATACAGTACTACACTCAGCTAAGCAGGTAAGTATATGTACACGCACAAGAGGCCAAGATACACTATAGCATATATATTGGGTTTTATTGGCACTTTGGTCCTGTATAAATGAAATTGTGTTCATACTATTGGTGGCTGGGTTTTCTGCAAGTTACTGGTCACTTATTGCTTTGTGATTCGTTTTGCAATGTGTCTAAGGAGTGCGACTGCTACAACACCAGTACCAAATTGTCAATGCACGTACAGGTGTGAGCATAACATGCACCTTGCAAACAGTGTCAGTCATATGCATTTGTACACTCACAAAACACACAACACAACCATCTCACCACCATTTAGCACAAACTGTATTCCATAAAGCACCACAATTTTTTTTATCAGCACAGACTAGGCCATAAAGAACAAAGGAGAGGCTTGGTGTGTGTTATTATGCAAAGGGCCTCCTAAGTTCTTCATAGGCAGCTTTCTGTACTGTACTTCCTCCTGTTTCACACACAGTCAAATACAACAGACATGTGCTTGACTGGATGCTGAGGGTAGGAAACACAAGGAGGGAGGAGGAGGAATGTGAGTGCTTTCTCTTTATATATATTTCCTCCCTCTCATGCATGCCAGTTGTGCCCTCTCCTGAGTCCCACGGTGTCTGCAGAGCACTAATGAAGCCAGGCAGGACTGGGGCGGTTAGTGAGGCGGGTTAGGAGGGAGGAGCGGGCCATTGCTGCAACAAACACACAGATGAAGCCGGTTAGTCCAACACCCATGCCACCCACACTTGCACCACAAGCCAACTTTAATAATCATAGCATCACTACAGCTATATAACTTGCTTCACTGCTTTTGCACTAATATCTTGGCTACCCCTTTACTAGTAATAAGGCACCCTAACTGTACATTCTCTACTTACTCTTGCACCTCTGTCTTTACTACTTCTGCATCACTACTACCTTATATTTTTCAACCACCACTATAAAACCTTTATTTATTGCTACAACACCTACACCACCATGATTCCAATATCTACTAAAAGATTAGCTTCATGACACCTGTTTTCACAACAACTGAGCACCTAACATACTTTCATGATGCTTGTAACTCTTCCTCAATACACCTGAACTACCACCTCTCTTCACACACACCTGATTATAATTTTGGATTATTTTTGCTACACCTTCATAACACATGCTCCAATCTTTACCTACATTTTCACTATGTTCTCTCTACTTCCATCACTCCCACCACCTACACCTATAACTCATCTTCTGAAAATATATCATACTATTAAATCCCAACAAATGCTCAAAAGGTTGTAACACACTCAATATTATCACTGCATGATTAGATCTCATTTTTGAGGGTTACAGCCAAGAAATAATTTCACATGCTGGATTATGGTAGATTAAACTAACCATCACTAATAAATTAAGATTACTACAGTATAACCCCAAATTAATTACTAAATTAGTATCATATTACAGTACTGTATTAACACTACACTGTAGTACAACAGCATTTTAGGCAAAGTTCTACAGTAATGGCATTACACTGCACTGCACATCTGTACATGCATTTGGGAGCAACATTCTTTGAAAACACAATGCAGACATTCATTAACAATACACACTCACACCTGTACAAATCATAGGTATTCATTGCATACAGTGAAGATATATGTAAATAATGTATCTGCTTGTATTTGCCTTGATGTGTGCATATGGCTGTGTATTTTGCATTCAAGTGTGCAGACAAGTTTATAATTGTGAGTGTTGACATACAGGTGACTGTTGTGGGTGTGCCATGCATAATATTGTACTAGAATGCAAATATGAGTTTATATCTCCTGAGAGATGGACTCACCTGCTGTAGTAAATGTGCGACCACTCCTGCAGGTAGCCCAGGCTGGTGGTGGTGGTGGCTCCTGCATTCTTTGTAGCCGACCCTTCACTCCTGTCCTACAACCTGCAGAGTCCTGGCCAGAGAAGTTCTCCTCCTCCTCCTCCTCCTCCGCCTCCTCCTCCTCATCATCATCATCATCTTCACCCTGCCTTTCCTTCACTCTAAGTCTCCTCATCACATGCTGTTGTTCCTCTTGCTCACCCTTACTCGGGCATATGACCGTGGAGCAAGTCTGACCAGTCGGGGGTGGACTGTGGCCTCCAGAATCAGATAAAGATTCTAGACTGGATGCAGGAGAAGACCCCTGGCTGCCACCCCCTTGGTTCACTGGTCTAGCTGTGTTTCTCCTCACACCACCAGCACTTGGGAGGGAAGTGAGAGAGAAGTCATCGCTGTGTCGGTCTGTGTTCATGTAGACCCCATGTGTCCGTCTGTGTATAGAGTGTTCAGAGTGGAAGCGAAGCGAGTCATTAGTGCTGGATGGTTGGCGAGAATTAGGTGACACATGACGCAGCTTGACGTTAAAGAAGCTAGCATTAGTAGCTGTAGGGGTAGATGTTGTGTTGGGTGTATATGTTGGCTGGGTGTTATGCTGGTGTGGTGACCTAGACTTGTTGTTGATGATATTATTGTTGTGCACACTGGTGTCAAGTTGTTCTCCGAGTGTTTTTGTGGTGTTGCTGTGGCTGGGAGTTTTAGTGTGTGTAGTGTCCAAGCCCGCATCACCTCCCTTACCTACACGATCCCAGTCAAACGATGCGCTCTTCCGGTGTTCTACCTTTTGCAGCCACTCGCCTTGCTCCTCACTCTTCAGTTCGTGCATCACGTTCTCCACTGACCGTCGCTTCAGGATGCTCTTTGGCTTGGGACGGCAATCCTCAGAGCACACAACCTCTGGCACCACCTCCACCTTCTTCAGGCTGTCCTCCAGGAATTTCATGAGCTCTGAGGCATCTTCCTTCCCAGTAGGTATAGGAAAATCATACTCTTCCACGTTTTGATTTAGCTGCTCAGCTGTCATTTTGGTCGGGTCAGGACCAGACACAGACTCAAACTTTGAGCTACTGATGTTGCCACGAGGTCTGTCGTTAGGGAACAAGTTGAGTGGAGTGTCACCAAAGCGCATCACTGGACGTTTCTCAGATGCTGCTTCTGTGGTGGTCTGAGATTTCTGTGTAGTGGCAGAGATTACTTGGTCACCAAACCTGGTCTCCCGACTTCGTTCACCGGTATCAGGAGGAGTTTCTTTTATTTCTACCTCACCAAAACGCATTTCTTTCTGTTTACCATTACTAGTCTTAGCACCTTTTGTTTGTGCACCTCCCCAGTCATGCTTTAGATCTCCAAAACGAACCGCTTCCTTGGGAGGTTTGCGGCAGCGTAATCTACGTGTGGAGTCTCCATCAGAGGCCTCGGTGGCTGTGGCATCAAATGAGACTCTTGGCCTCTCCAATGATGGGTCTTGGGAACTCTGTGTATGCTCAAGCATCTTGGTTGTGTTGCTGGGTAGCCCAAGTTCTTTGTTGAGTCGTGCTGTTGCCTCTTCAGCAAGCTCTTCACCAATCCTTGATGTCTCTTCCCTTAAATCATCCAGGGCATCCAGGCCACCTCGACTCCAAGCTGATGAAGATTCAGTGATGACAGAACTAGCACAATTGAAGTCTGTGGTGCTAGTGAGTGTTACATTAAGATTCTCTAGCTTCTTGCGAGCTCTTGCTACCCACTCTGGCTCCTTGCTGGCAGTTGAGGCTCTGTCGGACAGCTGGTCCACTTGTCTAGCCGTCCGCAGACTCCTTCGCTCTTTGGCCAGCCGGATCCAGCTGGGCTTCTCTTCCTCCTCCAGCTTGATTTGTCCTGTTGACAGGCTTAACCTGTGTCTCCTGGGTGGTGGTATAGGTGTGGGGGACTCGTCACCCTTCCAATATGATGTGTCCCACTTTGTTTCACTAGTGTTAGGCAAAGTCTGATCTGAACCACAGGATCCTATGGGCTGAGGATTCACTGGGGATGGTTTTTGGGGTATTGTCAGGAGCTGGTTTGGGTTGTGGTCCTGCCAAATGTCACCTGACACACTACTTGAATGCACAGATGAAGGCAGGCTAACTGAGTCAGTTTCATGGACTGAATCAACTGACCTGCAGACCCTATGACTTCTATCAGTAACCCCTTGTTGTTGTGTCTTTAGTACATCCCACGATCGTGCCCACTGCCAGGGTTTGATATGTTCAAAGTCTTGAGTTGGGCTACTTTCTCTTACTTGGTGGGAGCTACAAAGGCTAGGGGGACTTGATTCACTCCTGGTGGAAGGACGCAGGAGACCTGAAAGTGGATAGATTGTTTGTGAACTTTCTCCGCTTTCAGTTAAGTTAGAAATACCGAACAGGTAACTTCTAACTTCCTCCTTTTCTTTTTCTAATGTAGGGCTGGATTGAACCTTTATTAGTGGGGATTCACTCCTGTGGTCATCTTGGTCCTGTTCTAAGGAACTCAAAGACTTGGACCGCACTGAGTTCTGACTGTTAAGTGAGGAAACATGTGAACTTGATGAATCTTTACGTTCCCTGCCCTCAGACAAGCTTCTAATTTGCTCCCGGATTCTCTCCCTAAGGGCTCGTCTCTCTCGTCTTTCTTGTTGAATCTGTCGTTTTTCTATGGTTTGCCGGACGTTAAAGGCACTTGCTCGTGAAGGTCTGTTTTCAGAATCACTTTGGCGAACGTACATACGCGAAGTGGAGTCCTTGCGCTGGTCTGCCTGGCTTACAATGGATACGTTAATGCCACCCTGAAAGTCTGGATCAACCTGGATGGGAACGAGCCTGGATGCAGCCTCATTGCTTCTCAGTGAGCGCCGGGTCTGTAAATCCCTAATCCACAGAGGTGTAGAATCCTCAGATGTGAGACTGGTGGCAGACTTGCTCTTCTTCTGGCTGATGGTAATGACAGTGCGACGATTCACCAGGCCAGAGTCTGCAATGCTCTCACGGTCACTGATAACGACGTCTGCTTCAGAGGATGACCTGGTTTCATCAGCATTTCTCTCCAAAACAACACTGGCAGAGTCTAACAGTGACTCCTGCTCTTCTGTGCATCCCCTCAAGTTTTTTTGTAACCGGAGATCTCTCACTGAGTCTTGCCAGGAGGTATCACTGATTGTGCAAGTGTCACTTACGTCAGTGGATGACCTCCTCTTAGCAGCCAGACGAGCAACTTCCTCCTTGATTCTCCTAAAGGTCTCTTCTGCCTCTGTGGTACATGTGTTAAGGAGTGGGTTAGAGCCACCTGCTGTGCCAAGTGTACGACGACTTCTCTGCTCCAAGAGCTTTCGTCTGGCCTCCTTCCTGGCCTGGCAGCTAGTGAATCTGGCACTTGGGGTTTGTTGTTGGAGAGGATGTTTACTTGGTGGCTGCTGCTGTGTAATGTCTCTGCTAGCTGTTGTCTGCTGTTGCTCACTCTCCTGGCTGTTACACTGCCTTTGTGACCAATTAGTTGTACACTCCAAGTGTCTGTGCTGTGCCTCAGGCTGTAGATCCCCTTCCAAATGCACTGGTATGTTGACGACCCTGGATGAGGTGTGAGGGCTTTCCTGGTAATGGTGGTTCTGTGGGTGGCTGAGGCTCTCAGTTGAAGAGCGGCGGGAACCCCGAGAAGGTGGCCGCCTCTGGCTGAGGGCGCCACTACGACCCACAAAACCTTTCCCCTTCTGATGTGAATGGTCCAGCCGTGTCAACACCACCTGCAGTACACAACATCAGTCAGTAGATATAAATCAGTCACATGGAGTGAAAAAAATACAGAATATATAAAAAGATACTTATCTTAAACAATTGGAATGACATTATATGAAAAATCTACTGTTTTTAGTTATCGGTAAAACAAGTTTAAAGTCCTCATAAATTATGATTGTATGATTGGTGTCAGAGTTGTGAGGGATGGGGGTTAGAAGTAGAGCAGAGGAAAGGTGGAAAGAAGTGGTGTCAAAGGTACTGTAGTTAGAGAGGTGGTGCTCCCGGAACTTGGGGTGGGAATGGAAGCGATAGTCTGGCTCAACCAAACCTCTGGGGTCAACTTTGGGGTCACTGGGGGGAAGACAGGAAGTTGTGTGATAGTGTGTGTGTGTGTGTGTGTGTTTGTCCCAACCCTTAGCATGAACACTGTCTTGCACTTGTTCCCTTTCCCTCTATATTTTTTAAGAGTGTGTGTGTGTGTGTGTGTGTGTGTGTGTCACCCTCCTTCCCCTTTCCATCTTCGTCTCCCTCTCCAACACCACACCTAAAAACCTTCCAAGTCGTATTCTTCTCTCAATCACCCCATCCATTCCTTTTCTTTAAATTCTATGTATACATCCACTGCCCTCTCCTCGACTCTTCCTACACACACACACACACACACACACACACACACACACACACACACACACACACACACACACACT
Organism: Petrolisthes manimaculis; assembly: GCA_034508575.1. Taxonomy (NCBI): domain Eukaryota; kingdom Metazoa; phylum Arthropoda; class Malacostraca; order Decapoda; family Porcellanidae; genus Petrolisthes; species Petrolisthes manimaculis. The sequence continues at coordinate 6,888 of JAWZYT010001044.1, read as the reverse complement.
CTTGAGCAGGGCCCACTCATAGCTTCCTACAATAATAATAATAATAATAATAACAACAACAACAACAACAACAACAACAACACACACCTTCTCCCACCTCTAACTCCTCCACATTCCACTTAACGACTTCACCCCCATTTTTCTCCACATCCTTCCACCTCGACATCCATTAATTACATTCCTCTTCATCTCCTTCACATTCCCCCTTCTATCTCCTTCATTGTTACAAACTATACTGTCTTTCCCTAGCAAGGATTAGTACGGTATGGTAGGTATGTTGCTGTTTGTCAGAAGTTCTATAATTATATATTCCTTTGTATTCCTTATAATCCCCTCCACTCGTCTCTTCACTCTTCCCTCTCTTCCCTTCCCCTCCTAGATTCCCACGTCCCCTTTGAACCCTTGGCCTTCTCCCCCCTCCCCCCTTCCCCCATAACACAGTTTAATTACTATGTTTGGATTATATAATGCTCAGTGTAAAACTAGACCACTTTATTTTTTTCAGTGTGGGAAGGGAGGAGAGGAGAGGGGGGCGTAAATACTGCCTATGTAACCACCGTGTAATTTCACTGTCATGTCTTCCCCTCATTTGCCTTCAACAACACCTATACCCCTCCCTCCCTCCCTACCTACCTACCCTTGTTTTTTCTCCCCTGTTTTTGGTGTTCCCTGCCGTCGTGCCCCTGCCCTGCCTTCACCTCCTCTTCACCACCACCACCACCATGTTTTTTTCCCACTTCTATCTCCTCCTCCTCCTCTCTCCTCCTCCTCCTCCTCCTCCTCCTCCTCCTCCTCCTCCTGCAGGGTGCCCGTTTCCTCACCTTACAAGGGCATTGACTGACTTCTCAACATGGCCACTTCCGCCACGTACACACACTTTGTTGGCACGAGAGAGAGAGAGAGAGAGAGAGAGAGAGAGAGAGAGAGAGAGAGAGAGAGAGAAGAGAGAGAGAGAGAGAGAGAAGAGAGAGAGAGAGAGAGAGAGAGAGAGAGAGAGAGTTACAAGGAGTTACAAGGAAAAGAAGTACCCTAGGAGACCTTACGATCCATACAAAGAGGGTACCTGTGGGTTTAGTTGTGCAAGTAGTTGACCGTCCTTGAATGTGTCATGTGAAACCATCAAGGAACACTCACAACGGCTTAAACAGAGAGAGAGAGAGAGAGAGAGAGAGAGAGAGAGAGAGAGAGAGAGAGAGATGAGAGAGAGAGAGAGAGAGAGAGAGAGAGAGAGAGAGAGAGAGAACTACAGGTGGAAAGAAAATGCGAGAGGACTGATTTAGATTGGATAGAGAGAATGGGAGATAGAGAAACCAGGGAAGAAATATAATGTAAAGAGAGATGCGAGACATTAATGGAGTTGGGATGGGAGGGAAATAAATAAAAATCTTTAGTATGGGGTTTTCATTAATACATGGGCGCGCGCGGGGCGTGTTACGAACTGCTCAACAATGGGTGCGGTGGTCATCATATGAATGTTACTAAGATTTTGATTTAATTTATTTATATGAATTTGTTTCTTCTCTGCTCTTCTTTCTCTTGTTCCTTTTTATCTCTCAATTTTCTTCATTTCTCTCTTATTTATCTATCTATCTATCCATCCGTCTACCTATTTATCATTCTATCCTAATGCTCTCTTTCTTTCTCCCTTCACCTCTCTCTCTATTCATCAATCAATCTACATCTATTTATTTATCTATTTTTTATTTACATTCTCTCCCACATTCAATTCTCTTTTTACACTCGTCTGCCACCCCCCACCCCACACATTTTTTTTTAACTTTCCCTCCCCAACCCCTCCCCACCCTCCCTCCCCCACCCCGCCCTCCTTTCTCTCACCCCCCCCAACCCCCCACCCCAAGTCAGTCTGTCTGGGGTAAGTCAAAGGTCATTTCAAGGTGTTCTCTCTCTCTCTCTCTCTCTCTCTCTCTCTCTCTCTCTCTCTCCTCTCTCGTCATTATCTTTTTCTCTCTCCCTCAGTCCTTTCTCCCACACCAGCCATGCCCCGCCCTTCCTTCCTCTCTCTCTCTCTCTCTCTCTCTCTCTCTCTCTCTCTCTCTCTCTCTCTCTCATATACATAAACACGCATTCTAATTTATGTCATTCCTGTATGCAATTATTAACTTTTATATCTAACTGACTGTCTCTCTCTCTCTCTCTCTCTCTCTCTCTCTCTCTCTCTCTCTCTCTCTCTCTCTCTCTCTCTCTCTCTCAAGGTGGACCACAAAGTACCCCCAGATGTACACAGACGCTACAACACCATTTAAAGGTCCCCTGCCTCTCTCTCTCTCTCTCTTTCAACACCTGTCACACTACTCCTCCTAACCACCACCACAACACCTGTCACTACTCCCTAACCAACACCATCACACCTATCACTTCTAACACCACTACCACCACAGCTGTCAATTCTAACACCACCACCACCACCACAGCTGTCAACTCTAACCTCACCACCATCACCACAGCTGTCAACTCTAACACCACCATCACCACAGCTGTCAACTCTAACCTCACTACCACCAACACCACCACAGCTGTCAACACTCTCCCTCCTCACCACCATCACACCATACCTTATCCACGTTCATATTCACCCACCCTGTCCCTTTCACCCCATTCCTCCAGCCCCACACTCGTATACTTCTTTTTCTATCAGTGTTTTTGCGTCCCTACCCTTCCTTCCTTCCTTCCTTTCCCTTCGTGTCCTTGCTACCACCCTACATACTTTTTATCTCCCTCTCTATTTTATTACTCTCACCCCTTCCCTCCACCCTCATTTTTTTGTTATCCTTTCTCTTTGTCTCTCACGTTTTTATTTACTTTTTCTTTTTCCAATCCTCTCTCTTTCTCTCTCTCTCTCTCTCTCTCACACACACACACACATCCTACTCGTATATAGTTCCTGTTCCTCCTTTCATCCTTTCCCTTCCATCGTCTCTCCTTTCCCACACCCCCTCTTCCTCCATCCTCTCCCTCCCCTCTCTTCTTCCTCCTCCATCCTCTCCCTCCCATCCTCCTCCTCCTCCTCCATCCTCTCCCTCCCCTCTCTTCTTCCTGCCATCTCCTCCCTCCTCTCCTTCCCATATCTTCTTTCAGTCCCATCCTGTTCACCCCCCCCCCCCCTTTCCTTTCTTTCTGGTGTCTGTCCCTCGTCGTTTCAGTAGCCCCTCCCTTCCCACACGTCAAGTCAGCTCCCTCATCCAACCTGTTCCTCCCTCTTTCCTTCCTTCCTTCCCTCCCTCGTCCTTGAGCTCTCACTCCTTTTACTCTCACTCTCCCACCTTCCCTCCAACTTTCCCTCTCCCCACCTTCCCTCCCTCCAACTCTCCCCACCTTCCCTCCAACTCTCCTCCTTTAGTTTGCTGTCCCGCCCATCTTTCCTGTCTGTATAATGTTTTCTAAGAATGGGGAGGATTGGATGTGAAGATAAATAAGGGTTTTAATGCATGTTTAACAAGAGGTTCCCATCCTATAAATAATGGTAAATATTCTTGACTCTGGCAGTTATGTATAATCATGTCCCCCCCCGCCCCTCCCCCCTTCTCTCTTCTATTTATTTCCTTTTATATTATCCTTCTTAGCTCTCCTCTTTCCTATTCCTTTCTCCCACACTAATAATTTTCTGTTTACGGTGTTTCTCTGTCTTTTTCATTCTCTTTGTCAATTAATCAGTTTTACACACATTCACTCACGCCTTAACACACACACACACACACACACACACACACACACACACACACACACACACACACAACACACAACACACACACACAAAGAAATATCCTTCCCAATCACCTAAATACATCATACCTTACATAGCCCACGAGTATATAGAACAACATGACCTCCCCCACTCACTCACTCACCTGCAGGGCATCGAGGTCAAGGGCAGGGACGGGGTCACGACCTCTGCCGGACGACCACGAGGACACGGAGCGACCCTGCAGAAGAAGAAGAAGGAGAGAGGTTACATGAGGTCACCTTCGGGAGGACTTTGCTATACCAAGGAATACATACATACATACATACTCAAACACACTGACGTCAAGCCTTTCCCAAAAAAACAACAAAAAACATTTTAAAAATATAAAAAAAATATAAAAAAACCCACCGTGATTAAATTAAGATTATATTATTCTCTTGTTTGGTGAATTGGAAGGCTACTACTGATTCCTCCTAACTATACTAGAAAACAGATACGATACCCCACTCAGTGGTATTAATTAATAGGAGGTCTGTTTCGTGGCATAGTTTGGAGGAGGAATCTGGCAAAAACCTTCCAATTCAACAACAACAAGGAAATCTCCCCTTAAACCCTCATGATCTTATGTTGATTATATAATTTTTAGTACCACACGCACGACCTTGGTACACATACACACACACACACACCAGATTGATATAAAGTGTAGTAAGTTTTCTGTGTAGTGTTGTTGTTGTTGTTGTTGTGGTGGTGGGTGGTGGTGGTGGGTGAGGAGATACGAGAGAGGGTCAAGGGAAATGAGTACCGTGCAGTTCCCTAGTTATATACCTGTGAAGACTCTCTCTCTCTCTCTCACACACACACATACACACACACACACACACTGGAAACAAGGTAAACAAGCCATCCAGCCACTGAAGGGTACCAGTTGTGATCATTAGTATTCTTCCAGCCGCTAATTTATATGTTCTAATAACACTAATTAAACATGAAAAGTGTGTGTGTGTGTGAGAGAGAGAAGTAGAATTTGCCCCAATGCTGGAAATCTCTCTCTCTCCCTTCTTTCTATCTATATTTCTATCTGTCTCACACATCCTATCTATTTATGTATCTACTGTTATTTGACCATTAATTAATCTATATGATTCTGCCTCTTTCTACCACCACCCCCTCACCCACCACACACACTCAGACAAGCACTACAAGTTACAAAGCAAAATGGGAGAATAACAACAACAAAGTAAAATATTGAATTGGCAACACTGGCGTAACCTGATATATAAAAGGAACAGCTGGTGGAGGAGGAAAACAAGTTGAGGAAGTGAGGAAATGGAGGTGGGTGAGGAGGAGGAGAATAATGAAGAAACAGAAAGGAAGGGAGAATGATGAATAACAAAAACAGGAGAGAATGGAGAATAAAGAAGGAAGGGAGAAGGAGAATAATGAATGATGAACTAACAGGAATAAAGGGAGAATGAATAAAGAAGAAACAGAAGGGAAGAGAGAAGAAAGAGAATAATAAATAAGGAAGAAACAGGGAAAAGAGAGACAAACGAATACACGAACCAGGAGAATAATGAAGCAATAAAAGTTTAAGCAAGTCTATCCATTCCTGACCTTGATCCACCACAGCTTAAACAGTCAATTAATTCTTTACTTCATGAGAGGATTGTTGATCAAAATACGTCCTTATATATTATTTTGAGTAACTAATTAACTAACAGACAACAAACGAGTGAAAACAAACATAACCTTTCGCAGACAATGTATAAAAACACTGGAAAAAACAACAACAACAACAAAAAACACTCGTGTATACAACTACAAACCTCACCCTCAAAAAAATATTCCCATTGTAATGAAAAAAAAAAAAAACAATGCATCCAAATACACCAATAAAAGAGCAGTACTGTATTGTAAGTGTGTGTGTGTGTGTGTGTATAGGTAGATGTGACAGGTGTGTATGTGTATATAGGTAAGTGTGACAGGTGTGTATGTGTATATAGGTAGGTGTGTGTGTGTATATAGGTAGTTGTGACAGGTGTGTATATATAGGTAGTTAGTGACAGGTGTGTATATATAGGTAGTTGTGACAGGTGTGTATATATAGGTAGTTGTGACAGGTGTGTATATAGGTAGATGTGACAGGTGTGTATGTATGTATGTCTACAGATGTAAACAGCTTTCACGTGGCTGATCGGGGGGGGGGGGGTATATATAGGAAAGGGCAACCTCTATCGTGTTCACCTTGGATTACCTACCAACTTACCTCTCTCTCTCTCTCTCTCTCTCTCTCTCTCTCTCTCTCTCTCTCTCTCTTACCTACCAACCTCATCCTCCCTCCCCTCTCTTCTTCCTCTCCCCACATCTCTCCCTCCGTTTCTCTTTTCCTCCCTCCTTCCTCTCTTCATCTCTTTTCTCCTCTCTATAAGTAATAAACTAAATCAGAAATCAATTTAAATATAGAGTAATACACATTGTAAGAGGTAAAGTACTGAGGTAAAAGTTAAGTGATGTGGTAGAGAAAGTTTACAAGGTGGTGGTGGTGGTGGTGCTGCTGTGTGTGGAAGAGAGAGTGTGGTAGTAGTAGTAGTGATGGTGGTGGTGGGAAAGTGGTAGTGGTATTGGTGGTGGTAGTGGGGTTGTACGGAAAGTGAAATTGTTTAGTGGAAATGTCGCAATTAACAGATAAGAGAAGAGAGAGAGAGAGATCTACTTTATAGATACATCAGTAAATCATAATAAAAGAGAGTGAGACGTAATAAAAATACATTCAGGCATACGTAAATATAAATTAACATTAAATATAATTAAATATATAAACAACATATATATATACGAAATAAAAAATATATATATATACTGTAGATATATAAGGAAACTGTGAGTGGAAAGACGAGACAGTATAATTCACACATACGTAAATAATAATAAAAATAAAAATTATACATGGAGAGAGAGAGAGAGAGAGAGATGCCAGTAGGAGCAATGAAGCTACCCCTGACCTGGTTACTCAAGCACACACATACACACACACACACACACATCATATCTCACACACCTGTCTCACTGTCTACACATACACACACATACATACAAACACACATACACACATCATATCTCACACACCTGACTCTGGCTACACACACATACAAACACACGCACCAAAAAAAATTCCACATACC